>CAUYQV010150738.1:0-13952 GCA_963574575.1 Galagoides demidoff | reverse complement strand
TGTATTTTTTTTTTTTTTGAGATGGAGCCTCAAGCTATCCCCCTGGGTAGAGTGCCATGGCATCACAGCTCATAGCAATCTCCAACTCCTGGGCTCAAGCGAGTCTCCTGCCTGCGCCTCCCAAGTAGCTGGGACCACAGGGGCCCGCCACAACGTCCGGCCATTTTCTGGTTGCAGCCATCATTGTTGTTTGGCGGCCCGGGCTGGGGATTAGTTGTCTCATTCTTGAGTGTGCTTACCGCGTACACTGACCCTGCCTCTTCCCTAATTAGGCACCAAACATTTTTAAATGCAGATTTATTTTTTTAAAAAAAGCCATTTTTTCCTTATTGCAGAACAACAGAACTGTGAATTCTTTTTCCCACTGTAGGTGGTTCATTTCACCAAGTGTCACGTTTCAGGTTCTGTCCTGTTTACAGCCTTTCAGTAACCCTTCTCCTCCTCCCCGGGGGGTGGGGAAGGCTTTAGGTCAGGGTGTTCAGGGCCACTGTATGCCGTAGGCTAACTGTAGGAGTCCTCCCTAACTTCCTCCTTTTCTCTCGGCTTTAGTTCTGGCCCTAGTTCCTATCTATCAGATTACTTATCACATTGTTTTCTAGCAATTTATGATGTGTATTGCCAACCAGACGGTGCGTTCCTCTGAGGTCACAGACGGTGTCTCATTTGCGCCTGGATGCCCCACACCCAGCACATGGTGTATCTGGCATGTAATGGTTACTCCATAGACCTTTGTTAGATGAAGGAAGCGTATTTCATGATGCAGGGTTTTGTGAAAATGAGTCATTTATCATCCCTTTCGATGCCCGGTGCCGTTTGCGTTTAAATCCAAAATTAAAGAAACCGATCTCTGGATCTGTAATCAACTGAGCAGGCAAAGTCATTGCTCTGGAATATTGCCTACACCTCACATGAAAAGCCCTCCAAGCTATCCCAGCTCCATCTCGGTGGCTTTCCCAGGTTACTTCGAGCATTTTTTGTAAACTGAGCTCTGTTTCCTTGGAACAGACTCCGGATTCAAAACTGCTTCCGTTTAAAAGCCTTTTCAACTGCCGGCGCCGTGCAAGGCCCTTCTATTTTTTTCTGACTCCATCATCCTTCCCTTCCGATTTTGCATCCTAACCCCCTCCAGCTCCCAAGTGGGTAACCTCTGATACAAAAGTTCTTCTTTGCCGCTCATTTCCCACGCTCACGCGAAAGTAGCATTGGAGGTGGCGTCCCCAGATTTGACTGCTGTGTTACAATTTAGAAGCTGTGCAAACGTGGGCGAGCGTCTTAACCCTTCTGAGACTTAATTTCCTCCTCTGTAAAAATGGAGCATAAGTGCTGTTATGCCTGGGAGGCACTGCGCTGGCTTGTTGTGAGCTCTGGGTCAAACAATGGCTGTGAAAAAAACGTCTGGGAAACTGAAATAGATGGTTATTTTCAGAACACCTGTGGTTAGTGTGGTTACCACAACACACTAACCCTACCCTGCCTCCCCCTGAATTAGGCATCAAGCATTCACTCGGTCTTAAACACTCTAGCCCCCGGGCTATCAGTGGGTGGGGGAAGCATTGTTCTTCCTATCTTCTTGACAAGTTGATCTTGGCTTAAGTCTTCTTGCCCTGGGGGCTTTTCAGTCAGTATCTGGGGGGAGCCCCTCCCTTGGGTTCTCAAAAGCTGCTTGTCAGGTGCTCTTTAGATATTAGGTAGCCTCTACCTCCAAGCCTGCTTTGTTTTCCATAGTGAAAAGTAGTTCTGGTGGGGGAAGGGGGAAAGGGAACATTTCCAACCTCTTCCTCCCTTTCACCAAAACTCTCAGGGTCCCCAGACTCCAATTTTTCAGGTATAATTTCTTTACGTCCACCAGAGGGTACTCTAGAAGATATTTCAGACTCATTCCAGGCAGGTAAGTTACATTTTGCAGGGATTTCACTTATTCCCAAAGTGCAGTCTCAGCCGGTTGGTAATTACAAAACCCAAGACTTCCCCCACCTTTGTGGTCAAAAAACCCTGCACGTTTACCCGCTCTCCTTGACCCCAGCTTCCAGACTGTGTTCAGGGCGGTTCTGAAAGCTCCTGAGGGAGTTCTCCAGCTTTAATTTGTCCAGATGCTCAGTGTCCTGCTCAAATCACACTCACCATTTATTTTTTTCACTTTGAATAGCTTTTGCACACACTGTTAGATTCTCTTAAACCTGCCCCCTCTCCAGCTAGCTTGCCCTGCTATGAGTAGCTACCTTATTGCAGGCTGAAGAGTCCTGGTGAGTTAGGGTCAGGTTTGGTCTCTTCTTTTCTTTCTTTCTTTTCTTTTCTTTCTTTCTTTTTTTTTTTTTTTTTTTTTTGAGACAGAGCCTCAAGCTATCCCCCTGGGTAGAGTGCCATGCATCACAGCTCACAGCAACCTCCAACTCCTGGGCTCAAGCGAGTCTCCTGCCTCCGCCTCCCAAGTAGCTGGAACCACAGGCGCCTGCCACAATGCCCGGCCATTTTTTGGTTGCAGCCATCATTGTTGTTTGGCGGGACCGGGCCTTTTTTTTTTTTTTTTAAACAGAGTCTCACTTTGTGGCCCTTGGTAGAGTGCTATGGAGTCACAGCTCACAGCAATCTCAAACTCTTGGGTTCAAGCCATCCTCCTGCCTCAGCCTCCCCAGTAGCTGGGGCCAAAGGTGTGTGCTACTGTGCTCAGTTAATTTTTAAAAATATTTTTGTAGAGGTAGGGTCTCACTGTTGCTTAGGATGGTCTTAAATTCCTGATCTCAAGCAATCTCCCGCCTCAGCTACCCAGAGCGCTGGGATTACAGGTGTGAGCCACCATGTCCAGTCAAGTAATCTTCTTGTTGAAATGGAATTGGAATTTGCACTAACAATCCCTGTCTTCTAGCAAAGCCAGGAAAACTACCGTCCATCAGCGACTAGTTTCTGTACAACTCCAGCTAAGATTTTTTTTTTCCTTTGGAGTTTTGAAGGGTTGTTGTTAAAAGACATGAAGATTGTGGGACAGAGACTATGAGTATGTATAGCTCCCAAGGACTAACTTATTTACTGTTTGGCCCATTACAGAAAAAACTTGCTGACTTCTAAACTTTTCCTCAATCTCCAAGAAAAGTTTAAATTAGCTTTGACCCTCTCACCTTCTCTTCCAAGGTTACAGGACATTTCTGACTTATTTATTGCCCCGTTTTACCATCTCAATCTATCCCTCCTGTTCAATTTCCAGGCTAGCCACGAAAAGTTTAAAAAGTTTCTGTTCTACCTCCTGAACTCACATGTCGTTTCTTTCCCAGGGAACAAACTAACTTCCCTTAGTAAGACGGGCTCCCTACTCCCTTACCTCCTGCTCTAATTAATATCCCTTTGGCTTTGGTGGACACTTTGGAAAGTGAGAGCTCCTTGTTCATTTTCACAGAGTCTCAGAAAAAATGGTCAGGGTAATTCGAAGACAGAGCAGATGGTAAATATGTGGAGATTTTTGTGGACGACTAAACCATGGAGACACCTAAAATCCCCCTGCAAATGGAGACTAACTCTGTTTCACCCACAAGGTGATTTATTTCCATCACTCTTTGGAAGAAGGGAGGATCGGTTTACTAGGGCTCAGCTTACTCAGCAGAAGGGCTAATCTCCTCTGTTAAAATGTATGTTCTGCCAAATTTAATCTTAACTCTCATTCATTGGTTTTCCTTGTGCACTGCCTTCATAGCTACTGAGGGTAGGCCACACCTAAAGAATGTTGCCAAACTCAAACAAAGAACATTCGCAGTTAGCTTAAACACAAATACTTAGAGAAGGACTATTAGATACCTAAGCATGTGATCAGTGCTAGTGGGGAAAAAAAGAAGTAGAAACTTGGAACAGCTTCCAAAAACCCTAGTGTAGTTGCAGAGACTAAATGCTTAAATAACTGGGCAAGGGGGTCCTAGGATATAATCTGGATGAGAGAATAGCCTCAATTTTAAATAGTCTGCCCTGATTGATCCATAGCCTACATATGCATGCATGTATTTTAAATTGTCGTTTTATTCTGAATATATGGTCACTGTAACTATGCTTGCTATAATGGGGAAGGGAAGGATTGGGAGAGATTGTTATGAGCTTTGCTTATTAGCAAAGAAGGTACATAGTCAGTGTTCACTGAAGATTCTTTGACTATAGAAGAGAGTTTGGGGAAGGCTTTCCAAGTTTATGGAGTAATAGCATTAACAAAGGTTGATAATATGAAAAAGTCTGGACTCTTTGCAGTACAACTGAGCAGACTGGCCCAGCTGCAGCGGGCAGTTTTGGGGCGGAGTTTAGGAAAAGTTAATTTCAGCTCTGAAAGATAGGACCAAAGTTTTGAGAAACTTGAATGCCAGCTAGAACAATCGGAACTTACTCTTTTGGTGGTTTTGAATAATAACCTGGTGGAGGCACAGGCACATTATTTATTATGAATAATAACCTGGTGGAGGCACAGAATGGTTTAGAGCAGTGATTTTCAACCCGGGTGCCACAGTACCCCCGGGTGCCGTGAGAGGACATTAGGTGTGCGGCGAACATTTATAAAGGTCATTAATTGAATCCATTTTTGGAAGAGGTTCAAAGTACAGTAAGTATATTCCTTTTGTTGATCAACATAATTTAAGTGTGTCATAGAAGTTTAACTATAGGTTTGAGTGTGCCGTGAGATAGAAAAGGTTGAAAAACACTGGGTTAGAGGGTGATAAACACTGGAGGCAAGGAAGACTTGATAGAACATTAAGAACGAAGAAGTCCCAAGAAAGCAGTACACAACCTCTTATTCATTCTGCACAGTTCTCCTTGGTGTATACATGCTATGGGGTAGCTAGGGACCAAGACTGACAAGTACCAAGCCTGACTGACTTTCTTGGGTCTTTTATCCCTACCCCCCCAAGGGTATCCTAACCACTGGGTACATCATGTTTCCAACCAAATCCATAGACCTGTGCTTGGTCTGGAACAGCTGGACCGGGCTGGGAGGGCACGTTCAGCAGGTGCCAAGATCATGAAAATGTTTCAGAGAAATTTAAATCCCTTAGAAATGCCTCTTCCAACTGGCCTTGAGGATTTAGAAGCTACAAATGTATTATGGCCTCAAAGAACAACATGGGAGGCTGGGTGCGGTGGCTCGTGCCTGTAATCCTGGCACTTTGGGATGCTGAGGCAGGTGGATTGCTTGAGCTCAGGAGTTCAAGACCAGCCCGAGCAAGAGTGAGACCCTGTCTCTACTAAAAATAGAAAAATTAGCTGGGTGTTGTGGTGGGTGCCTATGGTTCCAGCTACTTGGGAGGCTGAGGCAAGAGGATATCTTGAGCCCAAGAGTTTGAGGTTACTATGAGCTATGACACCATGGAACTCTACCCAGGGTGATAGAGTGAGACTCTGTCTCAGAAACAACAACAAGGGAACACGTTGACTGATTATTTAAATATCAGTCACCCCCTGCCTGATCTCTTACATGATCCATGTGTCAAACTGCTTGTTGGAATTCCCTAAATGTTTGACAGGCATCTCACATTAAAATGTGTAAAACCAGTCAGACACAGTGACATACCCGTAAGTCCCAGTTACCTGGGAAGCTGAGGGGGAGGATTGCTTGAGTCCAGGAGTCGTGGGCTGTATTGCCCTATGCCAGTCTGGTGTCTGCACTAAGTTTGGCATCAGTATGGTAAACTTCTGGGGGCAGAGGGCCATCAGGTTGCCTAAGGAGGGGTGAACCAGTCTAGGTCTGAAATTGAACAAGTCAAAAATTCCTGTGCTTATCATAATGGTATCACACCTGTGAATAGCCACTGCACAGCCTAGGCTTCATAGTATCTCTTACCAAAAAATTTGGGTATAACCTTTTGGGTGTATAACCTTTTGGACACAACTGCAAGAGGGACTCTGCCTAACATAAGCAAATACTTTAACCTGGTTGTTTGCACCCTCACATTAACCTGAAATAGGAAAAAAGAGTATGAAAACATCATCTGCCTCTGTCTCTACTTTCTGTCCTTGTCTGTACACCTCCTGTCTGCACCCCTAGCTACCTAACTGCCTAATTCCTTAAGGAGATCACAAATCATAGGAGATCAGCAAAAATCTTCCTTCTTCTTTACCACCCCTATCCACTCAATCGCTACAATATCTCAAATATTTGTTCCATTCCCACTGCCATTGTCTTTCAGGCTTTCATCACTTCTGGTTTCCCTTGTCTTGTGTCTTTGTCCAATCTCACCCTCAAGTCCCTTATCCACCCCACAGAGAGAAGTATCTCGTTACAACAGAAATCTAATCTCGCCACTTCCCTATGTACAAGGCTTCAGCAGCCGCCCATACTCCTTTCAGGATAAAACCCAAGCTCCTTAGCTTGTCCCACAAGTCTTCTAGCTTATCTTCTTCTTCCCAACTGGCGCCTTGGGTTCCAAGCACACAGAACAGTTAGTCTTTCTTTAACTACCTGCTCTTACTTACCCCAGTGACTTTGCATATATTGCTCTCTTTCTTTCTGGGATTCTTTACTTTTTCTTTACTTCTTTATTTCACTACTTGCCATTCAAGAGAGCTTAGCTATTACCTCCTTGAGAAATCCTTCCTCGACTCTCCTTGTGTGTGTTAAATGTTCTGCTGTGGCTGCTGTGTTACTCCAGTCATATTTCAATTTAGAACACTAATCACATTCTATTATGCTGTAGTGTAATAGTCTGTTTATCCCTCCTAATAGAAAATGAGTTATTTGAGGGACAGGGCCCACGTCCTTTTTCTATGAAGGCTATCTACATGTAGTACATCTTTCAAAGCATTTGTAACTGGTTTAGATGAAGGAATGAATTTGAACATATTCATAGTGACATATAAAGGGCCAATGCCTGATTGCTTTGGGGTGCAACAGGTTTGACAGGCACACAGCACAGTAGGCATGAAGGTGGCAGAGGATCTGAAATAGGGGAAAGACGTTGGTATATAAAGCATTAGGGAATGCCATAAACAGAGAAAAAAAAAGTGACACTTAATGGGTAGAAACTGCCCATCATTGGGGAGGGCAAAGTCTAACAATATAGGAACTCTGTTCCAGTACAGAAAGAGTCCAGGCTAGCAAGGAGAAACAGCTGACTTCCTGGGAGGCTAGAGCTTAACAGGATGCTGGAGGTTAACTGGGGGCTACTGCTTACCCAGGGGGAAATAGATTTTCAGACTTTTGGTCATAAGAAAACATCTAAATGACAGCATCATTAACCACCTTCCATTTCCTCTCATCCTGAGCGACTTAATGAGAGTTCTTTAGATCCAGGTAGGATAATCAGCTCTGAGGCAGTCTGGCCTTGAGGCACTGGCTACAGAAGCTGATATGATGGGGAATCGATTTTAAGTTCTTAGAGGGAATGGGCATGGTGTGTTCATTTCTACATCATCCCACAAAGCTCAAGGCAGCATCTTTCAGACAGAAAGCATTCCTTTCATCAGTAATATGTCAAATGAGGCAGGGTGGTATAGATGAAAGAGTATTGGACTGGAAATCAGAGAGACATGGGCAACTTGTTCTAACTTTCATACATAATGCTGTCTGCCCACGGGCAAGTGACTTTGAGTCTCTGGCCCTCAGTTTCCTTTTCTTTAAAATGAAGATGTCAGGACCACGCGAGGTGGCTCACGCCTGTAATCCTAGCACTCTGAGAGACCGAGGTGGGTGGATTGCCTGAGCTCAAGAGTTCAAGACCAGCCTGAGCCAGAGTGAGACCTCGTCTCTAAAACAACAACAACAACAACAACAACACACACATACACAAAAAAAACTGGGCATTGTGGCAGCCACCTGTAGTTGCAGCTACTTGGGAGGCTGAGGCAAGAGAATCACTTAAGGCCAAGAGTTTGAGGTTGCTGTGAGCTGCGACCCCATGGCACTCTACCGAGGGTGACAAAGTGAGACTCTATCTCCAAAAAAATAAAATAAAATAAAGATGTCAATATCTACTTCATCAGGTCCCCGAGAAGAATGCAATGAGTGGTATGAAAGAAAATGGGTGGCACAATGGGCAAAGAATACATGCTCACCACATGTCAGCTGGGACTGAATATATGAAAATAACAGGGTATGCGACCCCTACCCCAAAGGATTCATCCACTGTAGGCCAGTTCATTGTTAGAGCTAGATTCCTTTTGGTTTGGAGGGCTTTTCGGTAGCTAAGAAATTCCATTTTATTTTTTTATTTTTAATTAATTATTATTATTATTATTTTGTGAGACAGAGCCTCAAGCTGTCACCCTGGGTAGAGTGCTATGGCATCACAGCTCACAGCAACCTCCAACTCCTGGGCTCAAGCGATTCTCTTGCCTCAGCCTCCCAAGTAGCTGGGACTACAAGGCGCTCGCCACAACGCCTGGCTATTTTTTGTTGCAGCTGTCATTGTTGTTTGGCGGGCCGGGCTGGATTTGAACCTGACGGCTCAGGTGTATGTGGTTGGCGCCTTAGCCGCTTGAGCCATAGGTGGCGAGCCAGAAATTTGATTTTAGAAACGAACTCCTACTTTGATGGGTCCCACCAAGCTAACACCTGGTTATTAGCACTTTGATAGACTAAGGTCCTAGCGTGAGCCAAAGCAAGAATGTGAAAAAGGAGCCACAATAAGCAATGCCTTCCCAGGGGTTGTTGAAGGGGAGAAGGTAGAGCATGACAGCAAATGGGGTCTCTAGTCATGAACGTGGGTGTGAAGGAAAGCCAAGTACCACCTACTTCATTAGTTTGCAATGGCTTCCCATGGTAGCAGCAAGGGCTCAAGTGATAAGTTCTGGGCTCCGTCACCGAAGGAGACATTTAATTGGCCGTAGATATTTATTCCTCCCCCACACAGCCTAAACCCTGAGGTGAACGGCTCATCTTGTGACATGAAATCAACTGTGTATTTTATTGAATTGGGGGAGTGAAACAGTGCCACAGGGTGGTCCCTGCACTGAGTCTTCATAAGGCGTATGAAGAACTTCTCATTTTAGAGCGGGGCAGATGTCATTGGGAATGTGACTTTATCAGGCATGATATGGGTGAGAAAGAAAATGAAGTCTGTCCTGGAATCTTCTCCTTTTCCCTTTTCCCTTTCCCCATTCCCCTTTTCTTGGCCACCCCAGGGGAGAAGGAGCTGTGTGAATCACTGTGTTTCTTGAATGATTTTGTCCTGGAGAAATTGGATCTTGAAAGGACCAGCATGCTTCATATACTAGGGCAAATAGCACAAAAAAAATAGGGAAGGTTGCAGATCACAACGTAGAGATAGGCATCTGTGGGGACCAGGAGTCGGCCTAATATAGCATAGAAAACAAACATCTTCTACAAAGCAAGAACAGGGCCTATCTTATCTTTGTATTTCCTCGGAGCTTATGATAGTGTCTGACACATGGTAGTAACTCAGTAAATGTCTCCTGTGTACTCAAGTAAAGGTTTATATTTGTTTCCTAGGGCTGTCCTAAGAAAATAACACAAACTGGGTAGCTTAAAACCACAGAAGTTTATTTTCTTTTTCTTTTATTTTATATTAAATCATAGCTGTGTACATTAATGCAATCATGGGGTACAATTTGAAATATTTTCATCAAACTGGTTAACATAGCCTTCACGGCATTTTCTTAGGCATTGTGTTAAGACATTTATATTCTACACTTAGTAAATTTCACATATATCCTTGTAAGATGCACCGTAGGTGTGGTCCTACCGATTACCCTCCCTCCACCCATCCTTCCCCCTCCCCTCCCCCCCTCTCCCCTTTCCCCTTCTTCATGGGCTATAATTGGGTTATATAGCTTTCATATGAAAGCTATAAATTGGTTTCATAGTAGGGCTGAGTATTAGCAAAGTATCTCAAGAATGGAAGAAAAAGTATCCAAGAAGTTTGTCTTCTTAAAGTTCTGGAGGTTAGACGTTCAAAATCAAGGTGTTGGCAGAGCCAGGCTCCCTCTGAAACTTCTATGGAAGGATCTTCCTTTGCCTTTTACCTGTTTTCAGCAGCCTCAGACATTCTTTGGCTTGTGGCAAAATTGCTCCGATCTCTGCCTTCATCTTCACACGGCTGACTTTCTTCTGTGTGTCTCTGTGTGTCTGCATGGTGTTCTCCTCTCTACGCTTTGTTCTGTCTTTTCTCCTCTTCTCAATCATATTTCAGGTCAGCAAATAGGAAATGTCTGATTTTGAATCAAGAGTTTCGTATATTTTATCTCAAACAAGACGCAGTACAATTCATCAAAGTATGCGTTGAAACTATAGACACAGTTTTGGCATCTTAATGATGGCTTATTTATTCCAGCGGTCAAGAAGCCTGGAGAGAGAGTGGTGATAAAGTCACAAAAGGCATTTTCCAGCTCTGCGCCTGTGGCTCAATCAGCTAAGGCGCCAGCCACGTACACCTAAGGTGGTGGGTTCGAATCCCCAGCCCGGGCCCGCCAAACAACAATGATGGCTGCCACCAAAAAATGGCCCGGCGTTGTGGCGGGCACCTGTGGTCCCAGCTACTTGAGAGGCGGAGGCAGGAGACTCACTTGGGCCCAGGAGTTGGAGGTTGCTATGAGCTGTGATGCCATGGCACTCTACCCAGGGGGATAGCTTGAGGCTCTGTCTCAAAAATAAATAAATAAATAAATAAATAAATAAATAAATAGCTTAAAAAAAAAAAAACCCTGTTTTACACCAAGCACGTTGATGTCTGAAATATAACACAAACTAACTAGTTCTTTGTTCATTAGAATACCTGCAGAGGAAAAAATAAATTGTCATCATTTGAGCTGTTGAAGTCAGCTTTGATTCTTCTAAACTACAGAACAGTAGGTTGAAATCTAGCTTGTATGTACTGTTTGAGTTGTGTAAGGAATTTCCTCTTCTTTTTAAATAAGACCATGTTTTATGTGTTTTTTATTTTTGCAGTTTTGGCTGGGGCCGAGCTTGAACCCACCACCCCCGGTATATGGGGCCGGTGCCCTACCCGTTGAGCCACAGACACCACCCAGGAATTTCCTCTTTTGATGTTATTTTCTTACATACAAAAATGGAACTTAGATAAAACCTTTCTTTCTGCTGCTCCCTCTTTTTAAAAAATTGTTTTATATATAGCACATCTTGAGGTGACCTGAACTTGACTAATATTGCCAAGAGTCCTAAGATGTGGCCCATAGATGTGAGTTCAGTATAAATCATATGGCTGTAGGAAAGTAAGCCACTTAAAGAAACTTTCATTGGGCCTCACTATTTCTCTGTAAAATAGACACTTGCCTTGTAGACATAATGTGAGAACATTTCACTTGGCAAGAAAGTCACTATCCAAACCTAAGATCTGATGCAAGAGAGATAATATAAAGAACACTGAATTCATGTTATCTTCCTGACATTTAAAAATGTCTTTTCTTTTTAATTGAGAGTTAGTAAACCTGTCTTAAATCTTTGAAAGTCTGACCTGGAACACAGAAAGGGGATTTTTAAATTCTTCTTAAAGATCTCTGAGGAAGGTTGTTCTGCAATCTATCAGGCTGTGCTAATATCTAGCTCATAATTTGTCATGATAAGACATGACACATTATAGGTAGCTTGATCTAACTACTTGGAAAAGCAATTTGTCAGTATTTGTCACCAAACTAAAACATGTTCATGCCCTTTGAGGCCATAATTCCGTTTCTGAGAATTTATCTTAAAGTAATAATCCTAAATACATACTAGGCTTTCCACAAAGAGATGTTCCTAAAAGTGTGATTTGATTTACCACAGTCCAACAACCAAAATAGCAGAATGGATAGAGTAAATTGACTAACTTAACTCAGCTTTATGCCCATATAGAGTTTAAAAATTGTTTTTACATAGCACATGTGTTAACATGGGGAAATATTTTTATTAAAAAAACAAGATATGTAACTTTATTCACTGCATGATTATTATAGCGTGAAAAATGAAATTAGGCTGGGCACAGTGGTCTGTGATCCTAGCAGTCTGGGAGGGCGAGGCAGGCGGACTGCTTGCTTAAGCTCTTAAGTTTGAGACCAGCCTGACCAAAAGCAAGACGTCGTCTCTACTAAAAATAGAGAAACTGAGGTAAGAGGACTGCTTGAGCCCAAGAGTTGGAGGTTGCTGTGAGCTATGCTGCCAAAGGCACTCTACCAAGGGTGACAAAGTGAAACTCTGTCTCCAAAAACAATAAAAAATTAAAGATAAAATTGAGCAGCACCTGTGGCTCAAGGAGTAGGGCGCCGGCCCCATATACCAGAGGTGGTGGGTTCAAACCCGGTCCCGGCCAAAAAAGAAAAGAAAATAAATAAAACAAGGCATGAAATTTTACTCACCGCATGATTATAATAGCATGAGAAATGAAATCAGGCCAGGCGCGGTGGCCTGTAATCCCAGCACTCTGGGAGGCTGAGAATGGCGGATTGCTTGAGGTCATGAGTTTGAGACCAGCCTGAGCAAGAGCGAGTCCCGTTTTCTAAGTCGCGGGCGCTTGTAGTTCCAGCTACTCCGGAGGCAGAGACAAGAGGATCAGTGGAGCCCCAGAGTTTGAAGTTGCTCTGAGCTATGATGATGCCCCCGCACTCTAGCCTGGCCAACAAAGCTAGACTCGGTTTTTAAAAAAGATATTAGAAATTGTTTTTACGGCCCCACGGGCGCCCTCCCGTGCCTCGCCCTGGGCACCCTGGCGGCGGGCGCCTGTCGTGCGCGCCGCGCGGGGCTCTGCGGAGAAAGTGTCCCGGCCGGTCGCGCGCTGGGGGCGCAACACGCTCCGCTCCGCAAGGAGGCGGCGGCGCGCTGCGGGGCGCTAACCGCCATCGCCGCCTCGAGCCTGTGCCGCTTGCGCTCGCTCAACGTCCACTGCAACTGCCGGGCGGCGGCCGTGGTCGTGCCCACCAAGGGCACCTGCCAGTGGCGAAAGCTGCGCGGGTGAGCGTTGGGCGGGTCGTGCTCGCCGGCCGGCCCGCGGGGCGACTTGTCAAAGGTGGCTATGAGACCGTCTACTCAGGTTACCCTGAGCGCTGGGTGGATGTGAAACCCATTTCCCAAGACAAGAGCGAGAGTGAGCTCGCCGGCCCTAAAGGTGGCTCAGGCCTGTAATCCTGGGAGGCTGAGGCGGGTGGATTGCCTGAGTTCACAAGTTCAAGACCAGCCTGAGCAACAGGGAGACCGGTCTCTACTAAAAATGAAAATAAATAAATGAATAAATAAATAACTGAGGCAAGAAGATCGCTTGAGCTCAAGAGTGTGAGGTTGCTGTGAGCTATGATGCCGTGGCATTCTACCAAGGGCAACAAAGTGAGACTCTGCCTCAGAAAAAAAAAAAAAAGAAAGAAAAGGGCGGGCGGCATGCTTCTCTGGTCTCTCGGTCCTCTGCGCCGGTTCTTGGAGTTTGGTCTCCTTCAAAGTCCAAAACTGATACTGGGGGACGATCGGGGCCCAAAAGGCGTTTACGTGGAGTCCTGGGTATTATCACTGTTGTTCGGAGAGAATGGCAAAATGCTGGCGGCCTTCCACAGGTTTTCTGAGTCTTACTGGTGATTGGAATGGCCTCAAGACGCGGACTCCGGATTTTCATTGACGGATGTCCATTTTCCCAGACCCCAACCTTGTCTTTCCAGCTTCCAATCTGCAGAAATCCAGCCAGAGCACAGCCAGGAGGCTGCAAAATTGTGCAGGATCCTGCAGGAGGTCAGGTTAAGGCTGGGACCTGCTGGATCACAGTACCAGGATGGCATTGTTTGCAGAAGGATTTAAGGAGAAAAAAAGAAAAGAAAAGAGAGAAAGAGAGAGAGCTCTCATCAGTCAGTGTGGAAAGCCAGTGCTAAATGTCAGCTACAGACCAGCTTACTACCTGGGCGGTCCAGGTGAAATTCTTCCCTTCTAGCTGGGCGCCATAGCTCAGTGGTTAGCACACGGCAGGGCGCGGCCGCCGGGGCGGGGGGGCGCCCGCCCACCCCCCCGGCGGCGCGCCCCGGGGCGCGCCGCCCCCGCGCCCGAGGCCCGACCGCAACAGACAGGC
>CAUYQV010150736.1:0-11406 GCA_963574575.1 Galagoides demidoff | reverse complement strand
TGTGTTTCAACATTTGACTTGAAAACAATCTAAATCAAATTAAAACATTTTAGTTGAAGAAAAACAGTGTTTTGGTTATCAATCTATTTAAGATAGAAATAAACTCCAGAAATATGTCAGGTATTACAAATATTACAATTTTATGTAAGTTAATATTTATACAAATAGCTAAAACATTTCTAAGAAAAACATTAGTGTTTAGATATCAAATTTAATTGCATGATATTAATCATATTCTTCGTGAGATTAAGTTATTTAGATTTATGAACAACCTGCCATTTATTTTAGAAATTGGTGATATTATATTTCATATATCTGACTTCAAATCACTTAATTTTTCTGAGGATAGAGATTAAGGGACTTAATATTTGAATTGCAGGTTAGTACCTATTCTACCATTTAATCTTAGTACAGCAGTTTTATCTTCATAATATTACAAAGTGATTTTATTACTTTTAATATCCCCTAACCCTTGGGGTAATCTTTATTTCTGAACACCTCAACTAAGTGAAGTTCACTAACACAGACGCTATAATAGTTCATCATAGCACCTGTTTTTTCTTTAAATATTTCAAAGGAATTATTGATATTGTAACAAATTCTTTATTTTTTAATCATGGCTAGGTGACTCTGCTAAGCTCCCTGAGTCCAAAGGGTACCTACCTGATCTCTTTTGCTCTTCTTGGGTTTTTGAAGTATGAACAATGTATTTTTTAATGTTTAGAAACTATCTCAGTCATGCTTGTCCCCTTTTAAATTCGTTCCAAACTTCCTCACAAAAGAAAAAAGAGGTAGGGGGCTGCGGGTCTGAGTTGGGCATGGGAAATGGGGAGATACTCCCCAAAGGGTCTAAAATTTCAGTTAGACAGGAGGGATAAATTATGGGATCTATTGCATAGCTTGTGACTGTAGTTAACAATAATGTATTTTATATTTAAAAATCGCTAAGAGTAGATCTAAATGTCCTCACTACACACACAAAGATAAGTCTCTAAGCTGATGGATATGCTACGTAGCTTCATTTAATCATTTCCATATATTAAAATATTGCATTGCATGTCATAAACATATACATTTTATTTGTCATTTATATCCTCATAAAGGTAAAAATATTTATAAAATAAGATGTAAAAGAATACTGGAAAGTACACTGTTGCTTTAATAGGTTAAGTCGACAAAAGAACTTAGCCTTTCTGAAGGTAATGACAAACACGGGTACGTGCCTGGACGTCTATTTTAATGACATTCAATGTCGTCAATCACATAAATAATTGGCTAGAGAGGGATCGGCACATGGTTCTTGACTGAGCATTTTCTTTCTTTCTTTTAGAGACAGAGTCTCACTTTACCACCCTCTGTAGAGTGCTGTGGCATCACAGCTCACAGCAACCTCCAGCTCCTGGGCTTAGGCCTCAGCCTCCCGAGTAGCAGGAACTACAGGCACCCACCACAATGCCCAGCTATTGACTGAGCATTTTCAAAATTATTCTTTTGAAATGTGAAGATAGAATAAAGAGTGGGGGGACAAATTTCCAATTATTTTTAATCTATCAATGCTGGCTCCACTAAAAGGCACCAGAGTAGATGCAGAAGACTTTTTTTTTTTTTTTTTGAGACAGAGTCTTAAGCTGTTTCCCTGGGTAGAGTGCTGAGGCATCACAGCTCACAGCAACCTCAAACTCTTGGGCTTACGTGATTCTCTTACCTCAGCCTCCCAAGTAGTTGGGACTACTGGCGCCTGCCTCAACGCCCGGCTATTTTTTGGTTGTTGTTACAGTTGTCATTGTTATTTAGCTGGCCCAGGCCGGGTTCAAACCCACCAGCCTGGATATATGTGGCCAGTGTCCTAACCACTGAACAATGGGCGCTGCCGATGCAAAAGACTTTCAAAGAACTAGAATATACTATGCACATAAAAAGGTATAAATGGGGTTATAGGATGTATCTTTAAGATCTATCTAATTACCTGCATTCTCTAGTCTTTATAGCTTCTTTGGTCCTTGCAATAATTTCTTCTAATTACTTATGTTGGAGTTACTGTTTGAAAAGTTTCTTCTCTGAAATTCAAACCCAGGATACACCCTGAAAAGATTTAAGATATTAACTTATGTATTCATTCTGGATATTTTCTTTTCTATTCATTGATATTATGAAAACTTGCTGCTGAAAATGAAAACCTATCTTTTTCATTTTTCTTAGTAAACATTAGTTATACATGTTATTTTTCTTTAATAACTAAAAAAACACAAATGCACTGTCATAGCTCATTCAGGATTATAATTTTATATAATTTATATTAGTATCAATATATACACACAACTTTTAATTTAAAATTTTAAACATATCATATGAAACATATCATGACTTACATTATTTTATTAAAAGTCTTTTCTTCTTTTTCCTTTCTCTCTCCCTTCCCTCTACTCTAGAAAGATTTTTATAAATATAGTGGTTTTGGAGTTACCATGTTTGCCAAATGTATATGGTACAAACAACACATAATATGTGTTGTTATGCATCTTTTTTTTTTCTTGCTCAAAAGAGGTCCCAGAAACCCTTGTGTATAACCTTAGGTAACTCATTCATGAAGTCTCCTACTGACTTTTTTTTTTTTTTTTGACAGAATCTCACTATGTCACCCTCACCCTGCGGTATCACACTCACAGCACCCTCAAACTCTTGGGCTTAAGCAATTCTTTTGCCTCAGCCTCCCTAGTAGCTGGGACTACAGGTGCCCACCACAATGCCCAACTATTTTTTGGTTATACATGTCTTTGTTGTTTGGCGGTCAGGGCTGGGTTCGAACCTGCCAGCTCTGGTGTATGTGCCTGGTACCCTACCCACTGAGCTATAGGCGCTGAGCCTCCTACTGACTTTTGAAGATTGTTTCATTAATGTTGAGGTTATTTTAATATATCATGTGAGAGATAGATTCAACTTTTGTTTCCTGATGAGTAGCCAATTATGCCAATAATATTTATTAAACATTGTCATATATTAAATATATTTGACACTGGCCTTTGCTACATATTTTGAAATTCTTCTCCTAACCATTAAAATCTATTTTATTAAAATGGGTTCATAATATGTTGCTCTTAAGTTCTTTATTATTTATACATTTGAGGGAGAATTTCTGCATTTATTCTTTCACAGTAAATGTAATATTACTCCATACAAATCAGAGTAAAAACACACTGTTGGATTTCAAATTATAATTTATTTGTTGTATAAATGAATATAAATTGGAAATGTTATAATAAATAGTCCTCCTACTGAAGAAAGTGGTACATTTATCATCTCTTTATTTGGTATTTGGTCATATTTTTTTTTACTTTTTTTTCTTTTCGTTTATTAAATAATAGCTGTGTGCATTAATATAATCATGGGGTACAGTGTGCTGTTTTCATATACAATTTGAAATATTTCATCAAACTGGTTAACATAGCCTTTATGTCATTTTCTTAGTTATTACATTCTACTTTTAGAAAGAGTCACTTGTACCCTTGTGAGTTAACCATAGAGGTGATCCCTCCAATCACCCTCTCTCCACTCATCCCCCCATCCCCTCCCCATATTCTTAGGCTATCATTAGGTTATAGCTTTCATATGAAAAGCTATAAATTAGTTTCATAATAGGGTTGTGTACACTGGATAGTTTTTCTTCCATTCTTGAGATACTTTGCTAAGAAGAACATTTTCCAGCTCCATCCGTGTAAACATGGGAGAAGATATTTGCAGGTTATGTCTTTGACAAAGGTTTAATAACCAGAATTCATAGAGAATTCGGTCATTTTTTAATTATTTCCTAAGTATTTCATATCTACTTTTTAGTATTAATTTTTTACTTTACATTTTGGGATTCTTATTAATTCTAGAGAAAATACACTTTTGATATAGTTAGTTAGGATAGTCTCTTAATTTTTAGCTGTTCTTTATTGCTTCTTATTTGATACATTCATTGATAACAGCATAGAAATGGGTTTTATGTCTTATTAAATATAACAGTTTTTAATTTTTAAATGGATTTCCACTGGCTCACGTTTGTTTTGGAGCCTACTTGTTTTATTTTGTCCTTTTTTCTTTTAGCTGCTGTATGTTATTTTACCCTTTCCCTTCTCTCCTCATTTTATTTGGTCTGATCCACTTGGCAGCCATTATACTTTTTTGTGATATTAGAGGTGGAAATTCTATATAATTTTCCTTTCCTTATTGTGTTTATATTTTCCTTGCTAGCATTTTTTAAAATGCTGTTTCTCTATTATTAAATGTCAAAAAGATACCAATTATTTCCTCATCAAGGAGCTCCACTTTCCTCTGTTTTCTGGGTCTAACTCAAACACCAACTACGTGTACTGTTCTGTTCTCAATAGTTTTACTTCTTCACTTTTTTTTTTTTAACTTATCCTTTCCCACTCCTACTGCTCTTTCATGAGAAAGGTGAACCATTACCTCCTTGGCCAAGCATGCAGAGGCTCGGTTGGGCTGAGAAGTCTCAGTGTTTCTTTATCCTTACTGGAGTTTCCCCCGTAGTATTTCTTTACCAGCCCCTAGCACTTACATCGGAAGTTCTAAGTAAGATGTTCTCTCTCCCTCTCATCCCCCTAACCTTGAAGTCACTCCTCTGTCTCATTACACGTCTTTCTTGAGAATTCTCTCATTTACAGCTCATTGTTTGCGTGAATATTGTTATTATTCACGTGTGGCTTTGTTTCCCTCCATTATCTTTCTGTTTCAGAGCTGACCTTATATTTCTTTGTCTTCTCTCTCTTCAGTATATTGTCTTCCCCCGGGATGGTTACTTTTCTCCATCACTTTCTTGTGACCCCAGTCTAGTTGATGACTCTGAACAATGGGACTCATTCCTTCACGATGCCCCCAGTCCTCTAGCTCTCTCCCCCCGCCCCAGGAACAGGAAGAGTCTTGCCCATCTCCTAGTCGTGCCTTGGATGCTTGGTGGCCAGTAAGATCAGATCCATTCACTTCAGGATAATGGTCACAGAGGACAGACTCTCTCCAGAATCCCTGGTGTTCTAATCTTTAACAAAGATCTCATTAATAATGGTGTGATGTCTAGACAACGATCTGCTATCCAGACAGAAGAAAATACTGCAGTAACTTTTCCTACTGGGAGCCCCACAGTGTCCTAGGTCTGATTATCAACGCATGGTCAGAGTCTTAGGAGATTCTTGGCTTTGGAGGAGAATCAGATTGGAGGAAGTGTGGTGAGAAATCAAAATCACCTACAGTCTTAAAAAATCTCAACTATGTTTCCACTGAGGTAGGAAAAGCAACATGTTATAATCAGGAAAATATTTAAAGAATATTATAATTTTATTTAAAGTCTAGCCATGTTTCTTTTACCTATTGAGAGGCTGGATAATTAGCTTGGTTTATTTGAAAACATGCAAATCACATGTATGCACAGACCTCATGTTAATAATCATTTATATGTACCCCACATCTTATTTTGGTTTATGACTTACCAGGTCCCTTGTAGCCACTGGCCCCAGTGTACTGGAATATAAAAAACAAACACACAAACACAAACAAAAAATCCTTACACTTGTGCTTGAAATTATTGCATTATAAACACAGTTGTATGCTCTCTCGAAGTGAATCTTTCTTTCTTTCTTTTTTTTTTTTTTTTTTGAGACAGAGCCTCAAGCTGTCCTGCTGGGTAGAGTGCTGTGGCATCACAGCTCACAGCAACCTCCATCTCCTGGGCTCAAGTGAGTCCCCTGCCTCAGCCTCCCAAGTAGCTGGAACCACATCACAATGCCTGTCTTTTTATTTATTTTTTGTTGTTGCAGCTGCCATTGTCGTTTTGGCAGGCCCGGGCTGAATTTGAACCCACCACCTTAGGCATATGTGGCTGGCACCTTAGCCACTTGAGCCACAGGCGCTGAGCCACGAATCTTTCTATACTAATTCTTTAGGTTGTTTTCTGCTGTAAGGTATCAGAAGCATTTTTACAGAGCATCTACATCAAAATTCATGTGCAGCTAGCCTGCCCAGTGAAGCATTGTATTCTTTACTTTATATTCAAGATAGCTGAATGGTTCTACTTAGTCTGAGTGGCACTCTGCCACACATATATCACCATGTGAGGAGGACGGGGAGGAATCACTGAAGCTAACCGTACATTACATGCATGGTGCACTCACCAGATGTCTCTTCCTGCTTTCTTATGGTTTTGTAAGCTACACTGACATTGTCATTAAGTTCAGAAATTTGATTCTGCTCACTAAAATAGATGCGTCTGAGAACTGTTGCGTTAACAAATAGAATTTGCACACAAAAAGGAGTCCTAGGGCTAACACTTGTCAATAGTTATGTTATTTGACTTATTCATAATAAATGATACAAGAGTCATTCAAAAGTAAAAACAAAAACATAGCAAGCAAGAGTGTGAAAGATTCTAATATCTACAGGCAGGTCGTCTCTTCTACAGCGATCTAATATGAAAGGATTGTCACCTACCTCTCTTTTACTCACTTTCTGAGGCACTTGTTTTTTTATGATGCTTATTAACATATACGGCCGAGACTATAAAATGCCACAAATTGGATGAGACTGACGCATTCTCCATTAAAGTTTATGTAGCTTAGTTATGTGGCTGAATTTGGCTTTGTAGGATAAAGCTAGAAATTCTGGTCTCAATTTTGCCGTTGATGACTTTCATTCTTGTAGACCTGACATCTGAGCCTGCGTTCGTGAGTCTGTGGCTGCACCCGGGGTCAGGAGATGAGTCTGTGGCTGCACACGGGGTCAGGAGATGCTGCTGTGCTGACAGACTCACGTTTCCATCCGGCCACCGACACCACAGCCATTTTACCTACTGACAAAAACTTACATAAGATTAAAATCTTATTGCCTTCATAAGTAACCATTGTCTAGAAGGATGGGCTTTAGGATAATATAGGGATTGACTGTATTGATTATTTGTTTCTGTATCTCTAAATAAATTCTGCTTTGAATTAACTTTTTTCTGTTAAAATGTGAATTAAAACGTGTTATTTAAAAACACTTCCCTGTCATTGAGTTTCCTACTAACATCTCGCTTCTTTAATTTTGCACTCCTATTCACATTTTCAGAGGTGAAGGTCCCGGAGGCTTGGGCTTTATTCCTGGTCATCAGCACTTTTTATTCCCTCCCTTAACATACACAAGGATTGGCATTGTGAGGCATTGTCATTTGAATGACAATTTTTCCTTAGTAAGCAGCTTACCTATAGGGACTGGATAAAACTGCAAACACACCTCTTTCCCCCCTATTCAGTGTGCTGTGCTAAATTACTAATTCTGATGTTTATGGAGAATATTTTTTCTAAGATTATGAGGTTAATCTTAACCTTATCTATTTCTTCTCCACATTATCTTTCTATAGTTTACTTTTCCTGCTCATTTTTGGCCCCCCCCTTTTTTTTTTTTTACAAATGTTTAAATGTGTTAAAAGTAGATTCCACAAAGCATTTACTGCTCATTCCATCTCAAGTATCTTTTTGAGAAAACTGGAATGGAAAATCTCTTATCCTCCATCTGAATTTACTGTTGAAATTTTTCAACTTTGCTCACTGTTATCAAATAATAGTATTATGAAAAAAAGATATTTTTAAGATTTAAGCTAGGATAAGAATTCCTAATTCTCTATAGATGTGTAAATTGATATTATACACCTATTGTAAGGTACAATTCATTTTAAAATTTACTGTTATTCGATACTTAAGGCTCTTTGTTTTCTCCTTTATTTTAATAATAAAGCTGTAGTTGTATATGTGAAATAAATTGTCACATGAAATCAATCATGAAGCCAATTTCACTTTTGTACCTGACTTTGCTCTTACATTTATTTTGGGCAAATAGTTCTTTTCTTGTCCCAGGTCTATAACTTGATAGTCACTTTTTAGTAATAAAAAGTTAGACTTCATTTCAAATCAAAAATCAACTATTCAGTTCAAAAATCAAAATGTCTACTTACATATATTAATCAGAAGTTCTCTCTAGGTTTGGAAACCTCTCTCGACCCCCAGTATGGGATCGTCAGACATCCTGAGACTGTAGTTGGCAGCAGGATGTTGTTGATTTTCACCTTTTTTCTTACCTCGTGTTTCCACTGTGACTTCCTGGAGATGAAGCATGTGGGTGGGGAGAATGGGAGTGGGACGGCTCCGTCCTGACGGAGGTGTCGGAGTAATCCCGTATCCGTCCCTTCTGAACCCTTCTTGCTCATTCTTGCCCTTTAGAAATTACAAATGTTTAAATATGTTAAAAATAGATTTAATAATTGAATTTGCTCCACATCGTAAAAATCATAAAATGTGTCACAAAAATGATGGGATTATTAAAAATATCAACGTATCTATGTCTTAGTGTGTTTTAAATGTTCCTCTGATTTTGATTGAAAAACTTGCTTTTAAGTCACAATAGCAATTTTGAATTATTTATCCCACATTAAAAACAAGTATGATATATATATATACACACACGCACACACACACACACACACATATGTATACATATATTTTTTTTTATTGTTGGGGATTCATTGAGGGTACAATAAACCAGGTTACACTGATTGCATTTGTTAGGTAAAGTCCCTCTTACAGTCCTGTCTTGCCCCCAAAGTTGTGGCACACACTGAGACCCCACCCCCTCCCTCCTTCTCTCTCTCTGTTCTCCCCTACCCCTACCCCACTATGTCATTAATTGTCCTCATATCAAAATTGAGTACATAGGATTCATGCTTCTCCATTCTTGTGATGCTTTACTAAGAATATTGTGTTCCACTTCCATCCAGGTTAGTACAAAGGCTGTAAAGTTTCCTTTTTTTTTTTTTTTTTTGCAGTTTTGTCTGGGGCCAGGTTTGAACCCACCACTTCCAGTTTATGGGGTTGGTGCCCTACTCCTTGAGCCACAGGCACCATCCCAAGTCTCCATTTTTTTAATGGCTGAATAGTATTCCATGGTGGACATATACCATAGCTTGTTAATCCATTTCTGGGTTGGTGGGCATTTAGGCTGCTTCCACATTTTGGCAATTGTAAATTGAGCTACAGTAAACAGTCTAGTGCAAGTGTCCTTATGATCAAAGGATTTTTTTCCTTCTGGGTAGATGCCCAGTAACAGGATTGCAGGATCAAATAGGAGGTCTAGCTTGAGAATCTTTGAAGATTCTCCATACTTCCTTCCAAAAAGGTTGTATTAGTTTGCAGTCCCACCAGGGGTGTAAAAGTGTTCCCTTCTCTCCAATATTTTAACAATGAAATTTTACAGAAGATCAAAATGAACAGACCTTTAAGGAACGTGAGCATTAGCCCATGAATTGCAACAGCGGATGGAGTCTTATCCTATACTATTATAGGATGATGTCTCGTGAAGTACACTCTGTTCTAGGCCAGTATAATAACCAATAAATCAAACTCTATTGGCTGTGCTATCATAGGGGAAATTCACAAAATAAAAATAAATCAACAAAAGACTGGGGAATTGTTTCTAAAATGACCAATGGATAAACCAACTTGTTTTTTTCAAATTTCCTTATACAGATTGGTGAGACACTGCACCAAGAAAACCTCATAAACTTTAATTGGGCAGTGCTTGTGGCTCAGTGGGTAGGGTGCCGGCCCCATATACTGAGGGTGGTGGGTTCAAACCCAGCCCTGATCAAACTGCAACAAAAAAATAGCTGAGCATTGTGGCAGGCACCTGTAGTCCCAGCTACTCAGGAGGCTGAGGCAAGAGAATTGCCTAAGCCCAGGCATTGGAGGTTGCTGTGAGCTGTGTGACACACCATGACACTCTGCTGAGGACAATAAAGTGAGACTCTATCTCTACAAAAAAAAAAAAGAAAAATTCATTTAATAGGTTCTGGGTTCCTTCACTATCTAATTTTGCTATTTAAAAAAGATGAGAATTGTATAAATAATATCTATTTCTTAAAAATGTAGATATAATATTATGTTAAATAAAATTATATATTATTGATTTCTGATTTATTGCAGGTGCATTTTTAAACTATTGTATTTTTTATCAATTTATTGTCAAATAGTCCCCTTCCTTAGAAATCAAAATTAAATGTGACTTTATCAGTTCAAGTTCCAGAGATTGTTAAGGAATAAAAACTGACCTAAACAGATGACTATATTCTGTTTGAGATTTCTGCTTTGCATGATTTTGTGATGGTAAAAGACCATCCGCTTACTGTGGTGACATAACCCTGCCAGTCGCCTTTATAGCATTTTCAAAATGATATATTGAAAATGGGCCTATCTTTCTCAAACTATGAAATGAGGAACCTATCAAATAAAGGGACATTTGTGAAGTGGATTTTGTCCCAGATTCTAAAGTTTTGACAGCCAGGAAAAGTGTCCAAAGACCCCGATGAGGGAAAAAAACCTAGATAGTTTGAGGAGCAGTGTGTGCTGGTGCCTGTGGGGTGGTGGTGGAGAGAATTAAGGGGTGAGCATGTCAGGGAGAGATGAGAAGGAGAATGAGATGAGTTTAGAGATGTCACTGGGTGAGGGTGGTGAACACTTGGAACGTAGATTCCCTTTATTTGTAAAATGGATCTAATTATATTACCCATTGCACAGATTCTCGTGAGGACTAAATGTGGTAATACCCTTTATCTTAAAGACCTTACCACAATTCCTGGCAAATAACTGGCTGTTACTAACATTGTTGATTAAATGCTGGCATTAAACAATTACACTATATAATATAATGCTACTATTATTTTTGACATATAGACACTGAAATGGAAAAAAATTAATTTTTGCTGCATATAGCTGTGTGTAAAACTCTCTAGCTTAATTATGTCAGACACTAACATAGTAATGTCATGATGTATTGGAGAATCATGGGCTAAGGATTTAGGGATAATAGGAGTGTTTACAAAGCATATAATAAATTTTCAGACAATGAATAATCGTGGTGTAAATTTTATTTTTGTAATGAAGAGAAATTATTGATAATAGTGCTTTTCCACTAACAAGGTGATAGTAATCTCACAATAATTAGATTTGAAGTCAAAAGATGAAGATGATCTGATCAAACCACAAAGCTTCTGCACTGCTAAGAACTAAGTAAGTAAAGCAGATGCCCTCAGAATGGGAGAGGATATTTGCAGGTTACATTTCCAACAAAGGTCTGATAACCAGAATCCACAGAGAACTCAAACATATTAGCAAGAAAAGAACAAGTGATCCCATTTCACTATGGGCAAGAGACCTGAACAGAAGCTTCTCTAAAAAAGACAGGCGCATGGTCTACAGACACATGAAAAAAAAAAAAAGCTCATCATCTTTAATCATCAGAGAAATGAAAATCAAAACCACTTTGAGATACCATCTAACTCTAGTAAGAGTAACCCACATAACTAAATCACAAAACTACAGCTGTTTGCAG
>CAUYQV010150734.1:0-10702 GCA_963574575.1 Galagoides demidoff | reverse complement strand
TCTCTCTATAAAGCCTCCCCACCCCCTCTTATGGGCATTTTCAGCACCTTGAGCCTCCCTAGAATTCTCAGAGGCTACCCTTGCTCTGTCCCCAGTTTGACCTCAGCAGCCATAAGAGAGTCTAGGGAACTAACTCCATTTGGGATGGAGAATCTGCGGGAGACACTGTTGGCCATTCAGGGATATTTGAACGACTGTTGTTGTTTATGTCTCCCTGGTACATGAGTAATAAATAATTCAAAGCTTTTCCAAGTGGTGCCAATCCTAGCCTGGCTCCATCTGAGGGCATAAGCCGGTCTCAGCTGTTCCATCGAGCCCCGTGAGGTGGCCCAGGCTTTAAGGGCTACCTTGATGGGGAGCAGCTTCCATTCCCAAATGGGTGCTGTCACTGGGCCTGATTTAAGAGCTGTGGGTACAGAAGCAGCAGGCTTCTGGGACATGCTGGCCCTTCTTCCTCAAAGCCCCCTGCCCCATTCCCAACCTCATCACCCTTCCAACCCACTGTGTTAGATGTTTTAGTCTCCTCATGGAGGACTGAGCTAGGTCTGGGTTTTCCAGGCTCCTATAATGAAGTCTGCATCTGCTAGAAGGCAGAGCAGCCTCCAGAAAAATCCCCTCTCTTGGGGAGACTGGTAATTAAGCAGTCATGGCAAACAAGTGGAGGAGGAACAGCTGGTTATATCCATTTGTTCTCCTGTCATTGGTTGGGGAACAATTTTATAATGTAAATTTGGGTTTTGTGTTTCCTGTGCTTGTAGCATCCCCTATGGTCAAAATAACCTATGATCTCCTTGTCCTACTACCCCTCTCCATGCCCTTTGGATGACTGGCTAACAGTTCTTTTTAAAAATCTGTTTAGTTCAGCTCAGGCTGGTGCTGTCAAACTCTCTGGGTACATCTCTGTCACAGCATTTACTATACTGAATTATTATTGTGTCTATTAAAAATTAATTCTTACAGTGTGCCTGGCACTGTTCTCAATGCTGGGGTTAAATCAGTGAACCAAATGGATAAAAATCCCTGCCCTCATGGAATTCACATGCTAGTGGGGAAAGGTGAACATAATAAATAAGGATTGATTAAATATTAATATATAGTATGTCAGATGGTGATGTCAGGATCGGGGGTCATGGGAACCAGGAAGTGGGACAGGGGAGAGGAGAGTTGCAATTTTAAGTGGCGTGGTCATCAAAGACTTCAGCATACAGAAGAATACATGAGCAAACACCTGAAGAAGATGAAGGAAGCAGCCACACCCTGCTTGGGGGGAAGACATAGGATAGGAGGAGGAAGCTATAGGAACAGGAAGTGCAAAGGCCCTGTGGCAGAGATGCGCCGGGTGTGATTGAAGAAGAGCAAGGGACTATGAGGACTAGAGTAAGTGAGCAGGGGGCGAGTTGGTGATAAGGAGAGAAGTGATGGAATGGGAGGGGGTGTTGATGCAGAGGACTTCTCAGGGCCTTTTGGCCATCAGGAAGATGGCTATTATCCCAAGTGGGTGCCTTTGGAAGGGTTCTGAGCAGAGAATTGACATGATGTGACTTACAACGATCCTACACATTGCTGTGTTGAAGGTGTTCTGTAAGTAGACTAGGGGGAAATAGAGAGGCCCCTTAGGAGGTTACTGCTCTAACTACTACAGTTATTGCAAGAGAAAGACGTGCCCTGATCCAGCTTGGTAGTAATGAAAGTGATGAGAAGTGGCTGGATTTCTAGATAAATTCATGCAAATGCCTCCTTTGGAGAGTGAACCCCTGGAGAGCAAGTCCATGTCTTGTGAATTTCCATCCTTAGAACAAGCATATAATACATAGCGTTTAATAGGGCACACAGTATTTGTTGAATGAATGATGAGAAAAAATGTTAAATGTTACCAATGGGAATAAGTCAGCCTTTAGTCTCTTTGGTGAACCTGTCAGATCATAGAGCAGCGGTTCTCAGCCTGGGGGTCGAACAACCCTTTCACAGGGGTCGCCTAAGACCATCCTGCATATCAGATATTTACATTAGGATTCATAACAGTAGCAAAATTACAGTTAAGAAGTAGCAGTGAAAATAATTTTGTGGTCGGGGGTCACCACAACATGAGGCACTGTATTAAAGAGTCGTGGCATTAGGAAGGTTGAGAACCACTGTCCTAGTAACATCTATCTGGTTCCCGAATTGACATAATAAGTAAGCCTACTCTCAGGTGTGCTGGACCAACGAGGAAGTGCGGGGCATGTTGGCTTCCACCATGTTTGTCTGCTTTTCGGACTTTTCAAAATCTTTCAAGTGCTAATACAAAGGTTCCCCCAATTTCTCAGATGCAATTAGTGTCTCATTAATTTTTCCACGGTGCTTCTCGGGGAAAAGCAGTATCAGCTCCATTTATTAAGTAATTAGGTCCACATAACTGAGTAAATGTACTCTAACAATATTGGATCTGTTTGCAAAGATAACTATTATGAATTGAAAGAAAAAACATTTTTACTCCATCCTTCAATAATCACAACCACTTAGTGATAGTATGTGTGTGCTCTTCGGACATTGCAGAGCTTCTCAAACCCTGAAATCAGATTGGGCACTGCCGCCCTCACATCCTGTTCCCCACTGATTCACACACGGCACCTCTTTCATATCACACCAGCCACTGCACACTCAGTTCTGCAAAGGCGTGATGTCACCTGATGGACTGCAGCTTTGCGCTGTGATTGTGAACTGTCTTGAGCTAATAGTTGTGTGTCCAGCGGAAAGTGAGAATCACCGTTTCCCTGAAAAATTTAAAGCACCCCACAGCACCCTTGTAAATTCTCTGCAGTGCCCTGGGATCTGTGATGCTACTTTGTCTGCAGCATTTGCCCAGATTATTTATTTTCCCAGGCCAGTCTCCTGGAACGTGGAACGTGGTTTGGGAACTGCCGAGATAGAGCATATAAAGAGAACTCCCTGCTGCAGAATGAGGAGCTGCAGTTCCACAGGAAACACTCCTGGGTTTTGACAGAGGGACTGCGCTTAGAGGATCTGCATTCTGCACGTACAGTGCTTCTCCTTTATTTTTAGATCTCAGCAGGTGGGTCTGCTATGACTCCAGATCTTGCTTCTAAAGACAGTACACATCCTAGAAAGTGCACTGTGCATGGAAATTTAAAGGCCTGGCATTGCTCTCACCCAACCATACTGAGGGCAGGTATCCTGGCCTCCCAAAAAGTGCACACGGGGCAGCTGAAAACAGAGGTTTGCAGACACTAGTCAGTATTTTCTGGATGTGCAGGGACATTTTGGAGAAGATCATTTAGATGTAAAGTTTTTTTTGTTGTTGTTGTCGTTGTTTTAGCATATATATGGCTGATGCAAAGTCACCTTCCCAAAAAAGCGTTTACTACAAGGATTCCCAGATATTCAAAGAAGAACTATCTCTTTAGACTTTCTGTCACTCTGGGGTTCAGGGGTTCTAAGACAGAGTGTGTGTCAAGGGGCCCAAGGCCAATGCAGTGACATTGTCAGCTCTGTGACCTGGATGTTACTTCCCAGAGAGAGTTCCACAGAACCCTAGCCCACAGGATGCTCTAGAAAGGCACAGAAAGCCTACTTTTTCCAAGTTGCCCAGTTTTAGAAGCTCTCGGTGAAACGCAAATGGGAGTTACCAGTGAGAACATGTGTTCGCAGGGGTGTGTGTGTGTCTGTGCATTGTGTGTGATTATGACTAATGTCCATCAATTACCTGCAAATTACTAGATGATGCTTGTAATGATAGTTCTGTTTTTAGCTTAATGGTTTATGTATCTAACTAGTGGCTGCTGTCTGGGGTAGGGCTGCTGGCAAATCAAAGCACTATTTGCCAAGCCCGTAAGTGTGACAAATGTTGCTTACATTTACTCCTTTATTCCCAAGGTCAATTGACGTGTCTTTTTTTTTTTCATATTGCTATTTGACATGCTAAGAGCCTTCAATGAGAACCAGTTAATAAAGGCCCAATTTACTATATTGCTGTTTATTCTTAGATAATTCTATAGTAGTTGAGCTCTTTACGAGTACGAAGAAGACACTTGGCATGGATCACCCTCAGACTCGGGGGCTTATTACGAGAATCTCCAGATACTGGGGCAGCACAGAACCATCTCTTCAGGGTTTTGGTCGCTCTGGGTTACAGGACTTTCAAGACAAGGAGTGTCAGCAGCCTCGTGACGAGTGGTAGCCATACCCTTACCTCCATGGCCTTCTCTGGGCATAACATTGTCTAGAGAGGGTTCCACAAAACCCCAGCTCACAGGGGTGCTTTAAGAATAAAAGGGTTTATACCAGTGTTTTTCAACCTTTTTTGTCTCATGGCACACTTGAACCTAAAGTTAAACTTCCATGGCGCACTTGAATTATACTGATTCAAAAAAAGAGTAAACACAAGAATATACCCACTGTTCTTGGCACGTCTTTTGAAACTAATTTAATTAGTGATCTTTTAAAAATGTTCATGGCACACCTGAGGTCCTCTCATGGCACCCCGGTTGAAAATCACTCGTTTATAATCAAATGTGGGGTTTGGGACTTATTACATAATCTATTCTAGCCTTGGAGATTTACATTTACTTAGTTTATTAAAAGCCCTCGGAAGCACTTTATTTCTTGTTTGTTTTCTGAAAAGTCCTTCCTTCGTTCAACCCAACGTTTCCCAATTCTGTTTAACTAAGGAACACTCTAGAACATGCTTTGAAGAATAACCTAATTTTAGTACTTTCCGGAGAGTCTGGTTGTATCAATCTGTCATCCTCTGCCTGTGTGTATGGGGGGCATAACTGCTTGCAGTGATCTGTTAGGAAGACTCCGAGGACTCAGGAGATTGTTGTATTTGTGACTGTGATTTGTTAGCGTGAACGGAAACAGAGCAAAGAGCAAAAGAAGCAGAGGGAGAAGGTGCAGGGGGTAAAGTCCAGGAGAAAGCAGACACGAGTTCTGAGAAATCACGCAGCTATTCACTGACAGCACATGTGACTATTGCCAACCTGAGAAGCTCAGCAGAGGCTAAACTGGGAGGATGATCCCCTAGGCACCCTCTGTCTGGCACGCACCACAATTCTCGACTCCCAGACTGAGAGCAGGTGTGCAGCATAAACCATAATGTTTGTACACGTGCAAATGGTTTAGACCATTCTTATGAGTGCTGGGAAAGGTGGAACCTTCCTGAAATCCCACGTTCCCAAATGCTAGCCAGGGGCCAACCCTGTAAGCGGTGAGGCCTTTTCTGTCCCCTCCGTCATCATAAAACCTTCATTTCTTCATTCTCTGTTGCATCTAATATGTGCCACGCACTAGCGATACAGTGAATAGGTCAGACTCAGTCCTTGCCTTTAAGGGACGTACCACCAAGAAGAAAAGACAGATATGTAACAATTCAATAAGAAAATCAATGTGCGATGATTGGGATGAATGTTATAAAGTAGAAGTGCTCTGTTCTCCGAGGTGGTAAGTCAGGTGGAGGCAGCCTGGGTGGCTAACAGGGTTGCTGAACACGCTGCTCTAAGGGCAGCACATGCAAAGGCTGTGACGTGGGAAGAGACATGGTGCGGTCAGGGGCAATGTTGAAGCCCATTAGGCGAGAGAGAGAGACAGACATGAGCTGAGGCAGGGAGAAAGACAACCCAGTAGTACACATGCGAAGGCTTGGGCTGCATCTCCCGAGGGGCAGTCCATCATTCCCGGTAGTTATGTCCTTGGAAACGACTCAGATCAAGGAACACTCATTTCAGAGACTTCACTGGGTTCTGCCCCTATCCTTAGAAGGCCACCTGTGCCCAGGAGACATTTGGACAAAGGCTCGACCTTGGAATGATCCTACTCACCTCTGAGGCTTAGCATCTGAGACCTGCTGATGCTCAATAAATATTTGAGCGACTAAAATTGAATCGAACTTGAGAGGCATCGTGTTCACACCTTTGACAGGTGTGAATGCCAATGTTCCTTAGTATGTGGAACCTAAGAATGTGTCTCCCTGGATCCTCTGGCCCTGGTTCATTGCCAAGTATTTTATGAGGACATTGGTGCGTCAAGCATGACCTTTAGGGATTTCGAGAAAGTTCTTCCCCCACCCCCTTAGCAATTACGTTTTACTCTATCCCTTTATTCAGCGTTCCTCATCACACAGGGTCCCTTCAGGATCTCCCTTGCCCTGAGCCTGCTGCCTCACAGCCAAATGGCTACAGCCTGGAGAAGTGGGTGGTTGGTCAACTTAGAGTCTTGAAGTTCTCAAACATGGATACTATCTCCTAGAACAAGAAAACTAGCTCTTATTTCCAGGGGTGGGAATTTACAAACACTTCACTTGAGTGGAAGAAACGTCATATGACCGCATTTGAAGAAAAGTTGACCTTGGGCCCCCATGCACAAAGGTTAGAAATTCCATTTCAGCATTGTTGGGGTTCCCCTGAGCAAGGTTCTTACACAGACCCCACATTCCAGGAAGATCCTCTGTCGTCAGGCCTCACTGGGCACTGTGGATATGCTCATGGCCTTAGTAATACTTGGGCAGGTTGGTTGTGTCTGTGCCAAACTTGGGTCAGGGAGTTCAAGCTTCTTTGCTTAGAATGGGAGTCCTTGTGTGTACTAGGCAGCCTCCCTGGGGTTCTGCCACCAACCCCATGCGCTATGAAGAGCCAGTCTCATTGCTTGAATTGCACCTGAGCTGACCCTGATACTGGGCAATCTCACCTCCCCACCGGGGCTTACTGCCCCCTCTCTACACTCCAAACTCTGACCTCTGTCCCCTCTTACTCATATCCCCTTTAAAAGGCCCTCTTTTCCCTGGGGTGGGTGGGAGGAGGAGACATTCAAAGCCATCTGCATTTTCCTTGTATCTCCCCTCATTTCAGGGGTTTGCGGAGGAATTGCCAAGTCAGTAGGTGTTACTGAGCTCACGTCTGGATGTCTCTCCCTCCTGTAGTCCCTACTGCCAGCATCACGATCACCTTTGAACCATGTGGCTGCCCCTGGACATGCCATGTCATCTGCTGTTCAATCATTCATGCATTCACTCATTCAGAAATACATATGCAAGGTGAGCGAAATAAACATGCCAGGACTTTCAGGCTACTCACACCTTACTGAAAACTATTTACCCCACTAAACATCTAATTAAGAACTGTAGTAGATTCTAGGGAAGAAAAGAAACAGGAGATCAGGAGAGGTCAGATGATGCTGTGTGTGCTAATCAAGTTTGGTATTTTTTCTGTATTTCCTGATGCTCTGGCATCTTGGGCCTTATGGACCACTCTCCCAGCAGGGTGTCTTTCATATGCAAAACCACCTGCTGGGGTGGGTAGAGCCCAGTTACCTCCTTTGCCAGGCTGTCACGGTTGAGCCACTGTCCCCTTTACAAATTACTTTAGGGCCAGGTATCAAAGGTTTAGGCGAGGATCCCTAAAACTGAGTAGTTAGCCTTGAGAAAGGAGATTAGACATGCCTCATCATGCCCCACCCCCCATTCTTAGAGATGTCCTTTGTGACTCACTAAGACTATGCAAGACCTACCTGCAGGTAGGAACCCAAGTGTATGTCTCCCTGGATCCTCTGGCCCTGGTTCATTGCCAAGCATTTCGTGAGGACAAGGCTATGCAAGACCTACCTGCAGGTCCTCAATACACACAACAAACCATTTGAGTCTGTCAGGCCCTTTGTCTCTAATGAACAGACCCTTTAATCTTAGGCATGCCTTTTCACTGACTCCTGGTCTTTTAGACAGAGCCTAACTCTTTCAGCCAATTGTTAGCTAAAAATCTTTAACCCCACCTATAACCTGTAAGCTCCTGCTGCCAGATGTCCCAACTTCTGGGGCCAAGCCAGTGTATATTCTCCACATATTGATTGATGACCTCACCTGTTGTAATCTCCGTTTCCCTAAAATGTAGAAGACCAAACTGGAGCCCTACCACCAAGAGTCCACTTACTCAGAGCTTCTTGGGTGAGACTCCAGATCATGGCCGTCAAATTTGGCTCTGAATACATCTCCTGAAATTAAACAAAACAAAACTCCAAAGGTTTAGGCAGGATCCATACACTCCAGAGCCCTCTGAAATTTCTCAAAATAGCCAATCCTAGACCTACTCAGTCACCAACGCAGCCTCACCCCTTCCTTCTCGGGAAAACCATCAGAGTGGCTCTCGGCACATTTTCCCTGCTCTTGTCTCCCGACATCCCCCAGTGCTCTGCACGTGCTTGTGGCCCTGCATGGGGTGGTGACCTCCTTCTTTTGGGAACTGGAACAAATTTTGTTTTCAGTGGCAAATATCCCCTGATCTGTTGACCTCATCATACCTGAATAATAATAATAATGTAACCTATATTTGAAAACACTGTGATAACAAATGCTCGAATCGAAATGTCTTAACTCACCAAAAGTTTATTTCTTGCCCATAGAGCATGTTCAAAAGGGTGCTCTCTGCTTGGTAAAATCACTCAGAGACATTGGTGGGCAGAAGCCCATCTTGGCTGGCCAGGGGAAGAGGAAGAGAATTCAGCAGAGGGCGCTCAGGCTGCTCAAGGCCCCCCTCCCAGATAGGCGGCTGCACTGCTGCCCACATCTCTCTGGCTAAAGCCGTCTTCGGAGGGATGGGAGTGCTGTCCCACCCTGTGTCCAGATGGAAGCACGTGGTAGAGAACTCCACCAACTTCCACAGGGACTTGTGAGAGTACAGAATAGACTAGCCAGGGAAGTCAGGAACCCATTTTTCCAGAAGTGATACTGAGATATTTGTGATAAGATTTGAATGATGAGAAGGAGTTAATGAGACAACTCCTACGAGTTAGAACGTGTTCTAAAAAGACAGCAGCAGGTGCAAAGACCCTGAGGACCGGGATATGGCAAACTGAAGGAAATGAAGCCAATGATGGACTTGGGGGCAGGGGGCAGGGAGTGGTCAGAAGAAAAGTGAGGAAGAGTATTTCATTACTGACATCAGAGTGTGGGCGCCGGGTGATAAGACACGGACTCTTAAAGTCATTTTTATTACTGTTTTAAAATTCTTAATTGGAAACACACCTTGCTTGTTGCTTGAGCTCTGGGCTGACCACTCCTCCTGCCCTCAGGATGCCCACGAAGAAGACTGTAAGGGCAGGAACCAGAGCAGGGGAACTAGCAGGGCCAACTCATCTAGGCTTTGGGGATCTATTTAGGGATTCTGATCTCGATCCTGAAAATATGAAAAGGCATCGGTAGATTTCAAATTGAGAGAGTGAGGAGTACGGGATTGTGGACATCACCAGTGTTCAAGACTCTGGATTTCTCTGGGCAGGAAGGCAAAGGCAAAGAAAAGGAAAGGTATTTGAGGAAACGAGAAAGATGATAAGCCTTGGGAAAGCAGAGGGTGAGTGCTGTTTTACACGCGTGGCTGTGCACCTGTTTGCGAGATACTGTTCTTTGTGCATTTTAGAGTCAGCAGGGAGGAGAGCCAAGAGCGACGGGGGCCTCTCGCCCTCCTTTCATCATTTTACCCTGTTCCTCTACTAAATCTCAACCTTACTATGGAGGGTAGCTCCCTCCTTTCAATATGGTATTTAAACTTGTCTGAGAAAAGATGAGAAAGTCTGAAAGTTTTATTTGCTCGTTCCCACGGGCAGAGTGATAGATCCTGACTGCAGGGTCATCAGCTTCTCTAAAATCGATCTGGAAGATAATGAGTAGGTGGAGGAGGGGGCAGGATGATGATTCAAGTATCCAGCTTGGGGTGGGGCGGGGAGAGTCACACGTTCACATCAGCCCCATCGAGGACTCCTCCCTGCTGGAAACAACCCACCAACCCTGTGATAAATAGCAGAGCACTGGTAAATATCTGACCGGAGAAAATGCCTAGTAAGCTGCATTACCATATATTGCAAGTGATAAAACTGTAATTGTTTGTTGACAAGTGTGCATTAGCTATTCACAGCTTGTGTCAATATAGCACCAAGCAAGTAGGGTCTAGGAATCCTTAATGGCAGCACAAAATCCTGGAACTAACATGGGGATTAAAATCAACAATTTCTACTTAGTGAGAGGAATGCCGTTCCCAGAGGGGACTTCGCGGGGGAAGCCCTGGTGAGGTTCAAGATTCCTCCAGGAGGCCCTGTCTTGTTGAACATCCCTAAGCAGGGTGTCTGGGAAAGGTGCAGGGGGCAGGGGGGAATAATTCTGTTGGACATAGGTGGATGAGAGATGAGTGAATTGGGCCCACTTGAAGGCAGAGGAGAGCACAACCTGCTTGGGTGGGGCCTAGGTCTGGCCTCATTAGGGACAATTGGTTATTTTAATTCGTAGAATCGAACGGGCTGGCAGCAATCCCACATAGGAATATTTGGTAGGGGGGGGATGGGTGTCTGATGCATTCTTGAGTCAAAATGTTCCTGAACAAACAGAGTCCAGCTGCCTGTCACTGTCAGCCAGTATGAAGCGACGGGGATGGGTCCACCAAACTTCACTTGTCAGAAGGCCAGGATTCTGGAGAACAGTGAGAGCAGCCTCTCCAAGACTATTCTGTTCTTCCATTTCCAAAATCACAGTTTTATGCATAATGGTTCAAGGCAAAGACCACACCAACCCCTATTCCAAATAATAATCGGCATAACTCAGTGACCTGTTACAACATCCCAATTTAAAAGTTAATCTTCTAAATCAATGCCTTCAAACTACTCAAGATAGGCACCTTTAGGGTGGGAGCTAAATGTGCAAAACAGTAAGAATGGGAGACGGGGTGAAGGT
>CAUYQV010150729.1:0-11591 GCA_963574575.1 Galagoides demidoff | reverse complement strand
GGGTACAAGTGAATCTTTCTAAGAGTAGAATGTGAATGTTTTAAAACAATAACTGAGAAAATGACATGAAGGCTGTGTTGATCAGTTTGATGGAAGTATTTCGGATTGCATGTGAAAACCCCACACTGTACCCCAGAAGTGCATTAATGTACATAGTTACCATTCAATGAAAAAAAAATATGGGTACATTTTTGACACCCCTATATTTGACCAAATAAATCTGAAATTAATTTGTACCATGGGAACCTACAAATAGCTAAGACAAAAATAGATAGATTGTGACCACAGAGGAGGGATTTACTAGGAGTTGAAGGTGGTACTAAATCTTCCCAGAAGATGATGGACAATGTTCTTCAAAAAACAAAATCTGAGGGCCCTGAGGATTAAACAATTTGTTCAGAGCGCCCATCTGGTCAGTACTGAAGCTGTGATTCAAACCAAGTCATTCTGCTTCCTCTGCCTCTCTTTGTGAAGAGCACGGCCCTATTTCAGGATGGTTGGAAGTCTTCCAGATGGATCCTGGTAAAACACAGGTGGAAACCCAGTGGGATTTTGAACAAAAAGTTGGGAGTCAAGTTGAGGTTCAAACTTTCTGTATCTTTTCCAGCCAGAGCTAATTACAGAAGTTATTGGTAATTGAGAGAGATTAGACCAGATTCAGGGCTGTTGGGTGCTTGAAGGTTATTTTTGAACATATAGGATATGTGTCTCCACCTGCACATTGTATATGGAGAGGTGAAATCAAGAGAATTTCTCAGAGTTAGAGACCAGGAGTCAGAGCCATGAATGGATTCATCCCCTACAACGAAAGTGCTAAGGCAAAGGTTTCAGGACCACGGTCAGCTCCCCGAGGCTGCCCTCTAAGGCTTCCTGACATGAAGAAAATGTGTGGTAAACGGTTGCCTAATTAATTTTAAAAGAAAAAGTAAGATCTTAATGTGTACTTTTTCTCCCCAGAAGATTGTAATCTCTCCTTTTGGTGGAATGAGGTGTGTAGACCCCTACTCTTTCCACGGAGCCCCCACTTTCCACACCCAGTTCACCCACAGATCTCCGTCTAAGGTAAAAAAATTCCTACAAAGTGCTTGACCTGGCTTCCTCTGAGGCATCCGTGTTCCAGAGAGTCTGAAACATTGGGTCTCATTTGAGGAAATGTGAACCATGGACAATCTCTCTCCTCTGGTTTACCCAAGTCTCGGGCCAAGTCTAGTCCAAGCCCAGGTTCATGAAACTGCACTTGGACTAGACTTGGAAAAATTGGATGTGAACCATGGACAATCTCTCTTCCTGGGGAAAAATCAGATTTGAATGTGATAGCACCAGATCTTCCGCTTTTCCCACAGGAAAAAGCAAGGTGCAGAGAGAGGCATTAATTTAGTTTGCATTAGAAAATTGGAGAAATCCTAAGCTGTGACTATGTCATAGCTAATATCTCCTATCACCATTTTCTACATTCCACACACACTTATAAATGTGACTCAGTTTATCAGCACATCCACCCCATGAGAAAGGTACTAATAACCCTGATTTGTCAACAAGGAATCTAAGGCACAGGGAAGGAAATTGACTAGGTACAAGCCACACAGCCAGGAATTGACAGATCCCAGGTTCAAACTCAGATTGTCTGACTCCAAGCCCTTGATGTTTCTACCATCCTACATGGCCTTGGGTGGTCTTCCTTGATCTTTGAGCCAATAAGTCTCACTATTCTTGACCCAAGAGCAGCTGGGACACAGCTGGCCTCTTGCAAAGATAGGTTGAGCTATTTCCCTTAACCCATGTGGGACTCAGCATGAGTCTTTTATAGGCCATGATGCCCATAGTGACCAGGCCAGATTTGACAGGTCATTCACCCCTCCCCTCTTTCTTCCCTTGCTCATAGCTTAAAAGTACAAAACCAAATTTTCTCAGTCATTGAGATCCCTGAATAGGAAGTCTCTCATCTACAGTTCACTGTTGCCAAAATACCAAACTAATTTTCTCCTCCTTTCTTCCTTTCTGTTTGTATAGTAAGGAAAACCTGTAAATCTCGCTTTTTGATCAGACTCTTTCCTATCTACAAAAATAGGTATACCCGCTATCCACTTATTCTCCTCTTCAATTTTTTTCCCTTCCCCTTCCCTTCAATCTATCACAAGTCACTTCTGACTTGAAAAAGCTCTGCCCAAGCCTGATACAAGGGAAGAAAGTGGGCTCTGGAATCACTTAAAAAAGAATTTAAGTACAAGCTTTACTCTTCCTAGTTCTGTGACCTTGGGCCCATTTCTGAGTATCACTGATCTCATCTGTCAGCTGGAGATTATGCCCACCTTTGGCAGCAATGAAAATTAGCAAGGGTGTTTATATAGGTCAGAGCAGTCATATCAGCAGAATAATACCAACATTGATAATAAAAGATAATAATTGCTCACTTACTAGGTACTCACCAGGTACCAGGCACTGTTCTAAATGCTTTGCATGTGAATATTATATATAAACTATTAATAACTAGTATCTGCAACAACTAACACATGTAACTAATTATATGTAATAGGCACAAGATTACACAACTAGTAATTTTCAGGCCTCATAGAGCAGGTGTTCAATCAATAGTAAGTCTATGTCCCACTCTCTCTCAAAGTCCATCATGTGTCTCCTTTCTTCCACTCGTCACCCTAACCATTGTGAGCTCCATTTCCCTTATTCATGAATTGGGTATGATGACCCAATTTCTAGAAATGCAACCAGGATTCAATATGTAAATGGGAAAGTCCAGCACCTATCAAGTGTGCTTATGTCACGTACCAATGGAGTGGGCAGAATCAGGGACGGTTTGCTTTATCAGTTCTCTGCCCCCTGCCATTGGTTTGTGACTGTTAATGGAAGAAAAACTATGCCATGTACTCAGTACTATTATGAAGCCAATCACTCACACTTCCATACGAAGAATAGATCACAACTACGGCCCAAGATGAAGGACAGGGGGAGGGCAAGGGAGGGGGAAGCTCAGATCGAGGGAGGGTGAATGGTGGGATCACACCAATGGTGCATAATGCAAGGGTACATGTCAGATCTATTAGTATAGAGTATAAATGTCTTAACACAACTAAGTAAATGAGATGAGATATATATTTTTTTTAAAAAAGAAATGTTGAGTGAAAATTTATAATAGCCAACTATTCTACTTTGCTCCAGCCTTTTCAACTTTTAGATACATGGCTCTGATCCCACCATTTTTAGCAAAATTAATCTCTAAATAATGACGAGTGATAAAATTGCTAAACCTAAGAGCTGATTCCAGTTCTTATACTTCACCTTGTGGGTGGCCTTGTCACTACCGATCAATACTCTTGAGGCTCCCCCCTCCACGGATTTCCGAATTCTAGGCCTCCCTGCTTTCTTCTCATCCTGAACTCTCTTCCTTATCCCACCTGTTACATGTATCTGCATCTCCAAGGATTGATTCTCACTTCTCTACTTGCTCCATGGAAATCCCAATCCAGTTCAATGGGAGGACTCCCATTTGAATTTGAGTGTCCCCATAAGCAGAGACCCTGAGCCAAATTTTTCAGGACGAGTAGTTCATTTGGTGGTCCCAGGAAACACTGGTAAGGGGTAAGGTGTACGGATGCAGTCGAGTGTGTGACTTTGACTGACACAAGGTCACCCAGCCACAAATGGCCAGACTGGGGTTCACCAGAGACTTCTCCGAGGGCACTGAAATGTCTCTCTGGAGAGGATTTGGTGAAGGATAGAACGTCCATCCCACAATGCCAGGCCTTCGAATGAAGTCTCATGGAAGGTGGGGAGTAGGGAGACCAGCTCAAGTTTCTTCTTCTTCTGAGAGTTTTCCCTAATCATTATCGCATGATTATCTATAAAACACAGATAATTTGTCTACAAGGGATACACATATATCTTAGCACAAGGTATTATTGTAAGTGGGGACATAGGAGTCATCTCCAATGCAATGTGCCCAGCAGGTGGACATCATTTTATAGGAGAAGATACAGAGGCCCAAGAAAATTAAATGACTTGCCGAGGATCATTGAAAAAAGCATGGCAGAGCGGGAACATAAATCCAGTGGTCCTGCCTCCCAGCCCCATGCAGTGTGAACTTTGGGCTGTCCTGGCTTCTGCCATCATCTCATCTGCATCCCTGACCCCAGCACCTTACGCGTTGGTAGCCACCAGCCCTGAAGAAATCAGTCCCCTGGCCAGATTACTGGGGTCCTCGTGTCATACCCACCCCCAGTCCCTCTTTCAAGAGACATCACAAAGGGAGAAAGTCAGCTGCAGCTGGGAGAAATGGTAATTTCCTGTAAGTCAATAACGGGATGATCAATGATCCCGGGATAAAATATGCCCCATCTCCCACTCAGCTTGGATGCAAGCCCAGGAGATGTGGTATACTGGGCAAAGGGAGAGAAGACAAGCCTGGTGGAGGTAGGGTAAGCAGCAGAGCCAGTGGGAGAGTGGGGAAAGTTTTCTAAGTCACCAGAATATCCAGGAGTGATATCCAAGACCCTTGCAATTATATATCAAAGAGTCCTGGTGTCCACGCTCAGCTCTGGGAGGCCAGGACCAGGTCTGTCTTAGCCACTGTGGTATCCTCAGGGACTACAGTGGTGCCTCAGGCAACATACATACTCAGTAAGTGCTGGCTATATGAATGGGTACCTTGAGGTTGGGACAACTCCCCACAATTTGTGAGTTGGGAGTCTTAGATGCCACTTCCTATCTCTGAGCTTTTGCTTTACCATCTACAAATCTACCTGCCAGGTAGTTAGTAAAAAAATTACATCAAGCTTGCATTAGTTGAGATGCACCTAGACTCTGAAGTCAGACAGTTTTGTGCTCAAATTCCCTCTCTATCCCTTTCCAAACACTTGTGTTACCTGTCTGAGTCTTATTTCCTCCTCTGAAAAATAAGCCTATGTAAGAATCATTGACATGTTAATATTTGTTGGCTGTATCAGTCATTCACACTTTAGTATGAATGAATTGCCTGTGTGCAGGCTTTTGGCAGGAGCTAAAGGGAATTGCTTTTTTTTTCTTTTTTTGAGTGTTTGTTATGTGCCATACACACTTTTAAGCACTTTTCATATAAAAATGTATTTGATTTTCATCACAACCCTGTAAGATTCAAAGCAGAAAAAGAAATCACATATACCCACACAGCTATCAGTGGCCAAGTCAAGCTTTATCCTACGTCCATCTAACTCCAAACCCTAGACTCATAATACTGCATTACTCCTTCAGTTCAACTTTGCCTATAGCCCATGAAAATTAGCTTAGAATGTGTCATTTAATGCAGTGCTTCTCAGACTGGACAATGCACAGGAAACAGATTCCTGAATGGGCAGGTCTGGAATAAAGTCTGCATTGCTAACCAGCTCGCAAAGGTGACCAAAGCTGAGGGCCCACTTTGAGCAGTGAGGCTCTGGACAATGAATTCCATGGATGGTCTTTAAGCAAAATATGATGTAGTCAGACTAGACCTTTAGCAGCTTGTCAGGCACCCAAAAGAAACATAGATTAGAGAGGTTGAGGCTGGCTGGAGGTGTGTTTTTATGCCTTGAGGGTCTCTTGAACGCAAACATTCCACGATTTGATTCTTATAGATGCTCTAACCCCTTCGGAAAACTGGTCGAATGTGAGAATGCAGACATCTTTCAGCTCCACCTCTTCCCCAAGACTAAAAGGAATATCAGCTGGGAGGCAGCTTCTGCTTAAAAATGATGCTCTGAGCAGCCACTCAGTATTCCAGGGACCACGCTGGATTCAATACATCAAAGGTTGAAGGATCATATAGCCCCATTAGCTGCAAAGTTTAATTTCCCTTCGGGGCTGGTGGTTACAATGAAACTACAGCAGCAATTACAACTTCCCCTTCACTGACAACCTGCTCAGATCAATAACGGCTGCGGTGCCGAGATCAGCCTCATTCGTCAGGAGACTCTGGGCCACCCAAGGACCATCGCTGCCCACCACACACCCTTCTTGCGGGCAGATGGTGGAGAAAGCACGCAAGGACACCTTCCAAGATGCTGACTCTTCCCCCCTGATTTGCAGAGGGTGAGCCTGAGGCCAAGAGAGTCCGAAAGCTCGTTAATTAATTAAGCCACCATAGAGTTAATCAAGTGCCAACTCTTGGGGGAAACAAAGGGAAAGTTAACAAACAAGTCAGGAAACCCAAGATTGAGATGTGTGCCTCTTTAGCAGAGTGGCCGGGGACATGATGACATCTGAGCAGGACCCGAAGGAGGTGAAGGAGTGAGCCATTTGAAGGTCTGAGGAAGGGCACTCCAGGACAAAGAGACTGCAAATGTAAGGGCTGTGAGGTGGAGACACACTTAAGGGAGACACACTCAGGGAGAAAACTGGCATAGCTCTGCATGGGTGAGGGTGACAAGGGTTGAAAATGGGGCCAGAGGGCTGGCAGGGGTCATATCAGGGCTTTGGATTTCATTCTGGGATGCCAAGGGGCTGGGCGATGGACAGTCAAGGAAGGCTTTTCTGCAAGTGAAATGGCTTACCGAAGAGCACACATAGAATCGGGGGCCAATGTGAGATAGAAATAAAGTTCCCTGAGTTCCCAGGTTGGGGCTTTCCTTCCCTATGCCAGGCTCTGTTTTGGCGGAGGACTGGCCAAGCTGGAGGAGTCTCTGCTCATTCATCCATAGCCAGATGACAGAATGGGCGGTTACCACCCTCGCTGCCCAGGAGAGCTAATGGACCCAGAGCTCCCCCCATGTCCTCATGGTGTGATTGGCATTGTTGGGCTCCATGGTTTCTGTCTTTTTAGCGTGGTTGTTTATTGTTCCCCAAAGATGTCCATTTCCTCATCAGAACCTCACAGCAAGCCTTGAATGCCAGGGTCTGGGGTTAATGTTTCATTTTGACAAGTACAGATGCCAAATGCCAGAGCAGCTGCAGAGGCATTTCCACCCTCTCCGAGGCCAGCCTTAAACAGTCTTCTACCTCTTAACCCTGCTTCTCCTTCTAGACCCACACTCAGCTAAAGCCCAGCCCATAGTCACACCTGCAGGCACTTATGTCAAAGGCCTCTTTCAAGATTTCTATGAGACTAGACTCAGCTTCTTCTGTCCCCACTTCCACCCTCCCTCCCTCTGTGCCTTCCACTTTCATTCAATCTTCTTGTCATTCTTTTTTCTTCAATACTGTCATCCTTTCTTTGATTTATTAACAAAACCATTATTAAATCCTGCTGCAGGCTAGGCAGTGGGAAACCAACAAACAGAGACATGAGGAAGATGTGGTGGGGGGAGAATGGGGAGCTAAAGAAAGAGAGGAAGGAAGCCAAATTTCAAATTATGTTCTGTCTGTGCCAGGTATTACTCCCCTGGGGCTTAATTAGCCATGCCTTTCCATATTTATACCTTCAGCCCAGCTTTATGGCAGTCTTCTTGAGGGCAAGCCTCTTGACTTTGTTGCAGGGCCTAGCACAGATCCATGGCAGTACAGTGTGGATCAGGCATCCTCAAACTATGGCCTGCAGGGGACATTTACCTGGCCCGCCAGGGTTTTTGCTGCCACTGCCTGTCCTACTTAGCAGCCGACTCATCCTAGGGACCACAGTGGTCTGAGGGACAGTGAACTGGCCCCCTATTTAAAAAGTTTGAGGACTCCTGGGTGAATGATGAGAGCATATACTCTGGACCAGATTAACAGGATATGACTCCTGGCTGTGTGACCTTGGACAAGTGGCTTAACCTCTCTGGGCATCTGTGTCTTGCCTAAAAAATGGGACTGAGTATAATATCTCTCTCATGGGGGGTTCTGTAATTCTCAGTGATACACTATGATAAAGTTGACTGCACAAGGGACTATGTCCATAGTGGCGAACAAATTATAATTTGTTCTGTGTTATTAGTTGCTGTGCTGCCCTGGGAAATCCATGCCATCTATTCTGAACCTCAGCTTCTCTCTTTTTATGTCCTCATGGTACAAAATTCCAGATGGAGCACAGTGGCAAGAAACAAGGGCAGCTCCAACTTCCCACAAGACTTGGGAAGAAGATGGGAGACAGGAGAGATAGGAGGCTGCCCTTCTCCTCAGCTGGTCCTGGACCAACAGGTCTCTCTGTTAGCAAGGCGGGTTAGATGGGAGAGGCATCCTAGCAGGGGACTTGGGAGCAGGGTGGATGCACCACACCGACAAGCACAGATGGTTGTGATAAGACAGGAAGGGAAATGTTCTCTGGTCATGAAATATGGCCTCCAGCCAATGTAAATGTCTTGGAAGAATTAATTCATAGAACTTTGATTTGTAGTTCATCTGCCAGGTAAAGGTGGAGGAACATGTGGGAGGCATCCCCAATGCCCGCCAGGCTCCCGGGAAACTGAAAGCAAGTCTCCTTCTCCATGTAAGAAAGAGCTGCTCATGCAGAGAATCCAAAGTGGAAAGAACATTTCTGTCCTCACACAGCTCCGTGGGAAAGGAGAACCGGAAGTGCACCTCAGGCCATGGTGGTAGCTTCAGATGCCACTTCAAATGTCCCTGTCTGCAGTTCAGAGGAAGGGGTGAATAGACCCAGTATGCAGTTGGGGAAAATGAGGTTCAGGGAACAGAATAACAATGTTACATAGGAGAACAGCATTTGTATTCAGATTTTTCTCTGTCCCAATACCCCTCCTCTAATGAGGAAAGACAGAAGGGACAATGGGGACTATGCAATTTGACCTCCCTCTCCAAGGCTAGAATTCCTCAGGTATCTTTCAGCAAAGCACTAATACACCTCTGCTGAATACATGAGGTGATGGCTAGTTTACCACCTCCAGCACATCCCTGGGACAGCTGCCTTCCCAGTCCTAGTGGTCCACATCTTTTAATTTATCAAGTTTTTATTGAGAGAAAAGGAGGAGATGAAGCTTTGTTGAAGATGTATATTCTATTTTTTGTTTGTTTGTTTGTTTTTGAAACAGAGTCTGATTCTGTCATCCTGGGTAGAGTGCCATAGCAACACAACTCATAACAAGCTCAAACTCTTGGTCTTGAGTGATCCTCTTTCTCAGCCTCCCAAGTATCTGGGATTACAGCCGTGTACCACCATGCCTAGATAAGAAGTATATTCTTGATCAAATGAACTTAATCAGCTGAATAGGAGCAATAGGAAAGGTAAACATTATAACCACTCATGGAATTTGGGATTAAGTCAGTGTCAAATCCAGTAGCAGCCCCCTTTTAGCTGAAGTAATTCACTAAGCCTCAATTTTCTTCTCTTTAAAATAAGGATAAGGCTGGATAAACTATTATATACCACACAAATAATAAAGAGAAACCATCGATACTTACAACAATGGGGGGAAAAATCACAAAATCACCATCCAAAATGAAAGAATTCAAATACCAAAAGCTACAAACTATGTGATTCCACCGATCTTCTGGAAAAGGCAAAGCTATTGGGACAGAAATATAGTCATGTCTTGCCAGAGCTGAAGTTGGGAGGAGGGGATTGACTATACTGTTGTATGAGGGAATTTTTGGAAGAGATGAAAATGTTCTGTATCTTGATAATGTTGGTAGTGACACTACTGTATACATTGAACTGTATACTTTTAGAAGTAAATTTAACAATAAATACATCATACTTCAATAGACCTAACCTTAAAAAAAAAAATTGTGAGGAGCCAGGAGCAGTGTCTCATGTCTATAATCCCAGCACTCAGGGAGGCCGAGGCAGGTGGATCACTTGAGCTTAGGAGTTTGAGCGAGAAAGGCTCCCATCCCTAAAAAAATATAGCCAGGCATTGTGGCGGGTGCCTGTAGTCCAAGCTACTCAGGAGGCTGAGGCAAGAGGATGACTGAGAGTTTGAGATTGCTGTGAGCTATGACATCATGGCACTCTACCCAGAATAACAGAAGGAGATTCTGTCTCAAAAAAAATTGTGAGGATTCAATAAATATTTGATGCAAGCAAATAACCTACCACACAGTAGCCACTCAGTAGGTATTGGTTTCACCTGCCCCAAATTTAGTAAAATAGGTAGAGCTGGGTTGCTATATCCCATTCAACCAGTAGGTGTCACTAATAGTTTACATGCCACATTCCATCACACTTTAAGCAACAGATAAATCTTTGCTCAAATTATAATTTTAACAAATTTTTTTGCAAGTAAAAGGTATTTCTCTGCATGCCTCTAACAAAGAGACCAGGGGGTAAGTATGGTGCTTTCCACCATCCAGATGAGTGATATAATATGCTTGGCCCCATTCCACATAAGCAGTGGAGGTGAGATGCAACACAGCACGGGGCTGCATATGATATTTGAAGTCCTTTTGTAGAGACCTGCCCTAAGCATAATTGGAACGTTTCTTGAAATCTTCCTGCCCACAGTAGAAACTATGGAACCCTGAGGTCTTACTAGGGCCAGGACTATGGGCAGGAGCTTAGATGGACATGCTGCTCCCAGACCCTCACAGCTGTGCCTCTTCCAATAACAATATTTTCTCTGCTCCCTCTGAAGAGAAAGTCATGTGTTAAATGGAAGATTTGCTTGAGTGAGTCACTGGGAACCTAAGCGAAATCATATTAAGGAAGTAATATTTATTATGTCCATAAAGCAACCCACACAGGCAATGTGCAGGGGCCAGATGGGAGGCCCAGATGTGCAGGGAGCCAAATCAAGCCTGTCAAAAATGGGGTCTGGACCTGTGAGTTAAAGCCCTTCAGCCAGGAGGGAATTGGAGATAGATTTGGTCAGCAGTAGGGTCCTCTGGCAGCCTCAGAGGTGGAGGCTTTCAGAGAAAGAAAAACAAAAGGACAAGATGTTCCCTGCAATGGCAGAGACTGCTGAGATGATCCCAGATAATACAGGGGAGAGGTGGCTGGATAGCCAAGGATGAAAGTCAACAGATTTGCAGGATAATAATTCTTGCATAATAAGAACTGGGGGGGGGGTGGAGAAAGGAAGAAAGGGAAGGGAAAGGGAGAAGGAAGAGGACGGAGGGCACAGTCGTCTGAGCCATTGCTTGTTCAAGAGTGTCCAGCCAATGGGGCTAATAGAGGCTGAAATCCAATTCACACAGTACCTTGAAGCTGCATATACTGGACAAGCATGGGTCCTAAGCATGGGTTCTGTCCAAAGCAGGATCCTAGTGCTAATTTGCACATGGGCTCCAAGTGAGCTAGCCACAGTTCTAGATGGAAGAAAAGAGAGAAGATAGAGGAAGGGAATGGAGAGGAAGGAGCTGACCAGCATTTTTGTCCCTTCTGCTGTGCACCTTACTAGATTGTTCACTTTATCTCATAGCTAACGTATTCTTCCCTCCCGCTGCATTCCCCCTGTCCAGGTCAATCCCGTCCCACCTACCCTTAAGCCCAGATTAGTCACCACCAACTCTATGAGGTCATGCCAATTGTCCACATTTTCCACAGGGAGCCTCTGATTCTGTGAAGCAACCTGAACCTTAAGCTACAAGCCTTGAGCACAATTCTGATGTCTTCCTTGCTATAGGTCAGTGGCCCTTGTGATGGCATCCCTCTCTATTCACACCTCTCTGGGCTCAGGACTCTCCGTTACTCTGAATCCCCCTGATAGTCGTGGAATTGAATGTCTTCTTTTTTTTTTTTTTTTTTTTTTTTTTTT
>CAUYQV010150727.1:0-24730 GCA_963574575.1 Galagoides demidoff | reverse complement strand
AAATGGCCGGGCATTGTAGTGGGCGCCTGTGGTCCCAGCTACTTGGGAGGTGGAGGCAGGAGACTCGCTTGAGCCCAGGAGTTGGAGGTTGCTATGAGCTGTGATGCCATGGCGCTCTACCCAGGGGGATAGCTTGAGGCTCTGTCTCAAAAAAAAAAGAAAAAAAAGAAAGCTGAACAAGGTGATGTATACTTATAGTCCCTGATATGTAGGAGGCTGAAGATGGAGTCTAGAAGATCAGCTGGGGCTGTCACAATAGTCTAGGTAAGAGCTGATGGAGGCTAAAACTGTGGCCTCCATCACCTCAGTAGATGGAAATCCTTTAAGTGTTCATAAGCACATTAAATTAATAGGGTGGCTATACGATTTTACCATTTATACAGGGACATTCTAAGAGCTAAACGGGTATATGTTAATAATGATACCAGTGCAATGGGCACAAATTGGGAAGTATGGTAACTCTTCACGTTAGTCTCTTCTAAGTTCAGCTTCTACATGTCCCTCACCAGCATCAACAATGCTCAGTGTATTTGATTGTAACATGTCGAAAGGAAATTTGCTTTGTTTTTAATTTTTATTGGATACAGGAAGAAACCCACAAACATTAGGCATCCTCCCAGCTCCGATGTCTTCTCTGGCCTAGTCCAGCCAGGATTTACCACTTGGCCCAGTTGAGCACACAAAGGAGGGTAACTATGTTCTTTCTCCCCTCAGCCCACAGCTTTTACTTGCTAACTGGGGGTCTTAAATATCGTGTCAACCTTCATGGCTTTCCCACATCTCCCAAAATAGGACTTGATATTTCTCCCATGCCCTCCCTAAAGGCAAGTAACTTGTCTGTCTGTCTTGTTCTAATATACTCAGCACCAAACACAGTGTCTGGTACCTACCATGTTTCCCCCAAAATAAGACACTGTCTTATATTTATTTTTTTCTCAAGAAGACACACTATGACTTATTTTCAGGGGATGTCTTCCTCTCTGAGTCAAAATGCATGGTGTAGCTATGCAGATATGCTGTGTAGCCACGCCCATAACTAGGTCTTATTATCGGGCAGGGCTTATATTTAATAAATGCACAGAAATCCTGCTAGGGCTTATTTTGGGGGGTAGGTCTTATTTTCAGGGAAACACGGTAGCAGGAACTTGATTATTAGCCTATTGAATATTGTTTAGTATTTTCTGTTGAAAGGTTGGCCAAAGATCCTTCTCCATTCCCAGTACACAAAGATGCCTCTATTTCTCTCTCCTCTTTGAAAGAGGAGGTTGATTTCTACCCAAAGGCCCTCTCCTCTGGATTGGTTATCTTGTCTTTGCTTGGTTGCTCTGTGATTTCCATTGAGCCGGTGGTAACTTTTTCCCCACTTATTTTCCCGATAAGTGAGCTCCTGTTCCCAACAGTCCTTCTCCAGGCTGAAGCCTCCCTTTAGTACAACCTGCAATAATTAGGGACTCACTTGGAGGTTTATTGGTGGAAGTTCAGAAGGAGTTTGTTGTAAACACCATCTCACCTCTGCCAGTGGTTAGTTGGCCCACAGTGGAAGAACAGCATTATAGGAGTTGATAGCAAGTACGTAGATGCCAGGGAAGATCACCCTGTTTTGGCTAGGTGTCATGGTCCTAAAAAGTTCTCTCCTAGGGAACTGGCTACAGGAACATTCAGGAAGTGCTCATTTGAATCCTCTTGTTCCCAGAGGCTGTGGCCCAAGGTGGCTCTCATGGGTATTTTCACATTGCATGAAGATGCCATTGGAGAGGGTATCTTCCTGTGGCTCTTGTCTTTTTGAACAGGAGGGTCGATGCTTCTGTTAGAGCCCAGGAAGTTGGCAGTCATTGAAAATAATAGAAGAAAAAGAAAACATTGTTAAAATCTAACTTTAAAACCATCTTCTTCTTCTTCTTCTTCTTTTTTTTTTTTTTTTTTTTTTTTTTCGGTTTTTTGCCAGGGCTGGGTTTGAACCCACCACCTCTGGCATATGGGGCCAGCACCCTACTCCTTGAGCCACAGGCGCCACCCTTAAAACCATCTTTTAATCATGTCTTTTCCAGCATGAGTGCCTTGATCACAGGTACAAATATGGAAACAAAGGATAATGACAATACACATACGTGGAATGGAGTATCTAAGAGTGAGAGTGAGAGATGAGGAGGATCAGGAGCTAAGACCTGCCCTATCAAAAGGGTACAGACAACCCTCCAAATCTTAGGCATTAAACTTTGATATGTTGGGAACTTAATACATGTTATGACTCAAAGGCAAAATGCCAGGGATCAAAAATTTGGGACCAGAGAAGTGATATAAACTGGGGCTCCCCAAGGGATGGCAGCCTTGGTAACCAAGGTAACCATAGGGTTGTTGAGCATGGAGAGAGTCCCTTGTAAAGAGCTGCTGTCTCCTTCACCTTCTCTGGAAGAGAGAGCCTTCCCAGAATACCCAGAGAGCTAGACCTATGGCCCCTGGGCTCTAGGAAACCCAGCAGATGGGGCCACAGCTGCTGCTCAGGAATGTGGAGGGCAGGAGAGATGGGACAGTGGGTTTCTCTGTTGGTGCAGTGAAGAAGAGTTGCTTTTGTGTCCAGGGAGCATGGTGTTTCTTTCCAGGAAGTAGAGAGGATATTTTCTGAGGACTGGATGTGCACTATTTTAGAGAGATAGAGAGAGGTAGAGATCGAGATAGAGAGAGAATGCCAGCCTGGAGCCACTGTAAAGCCTCTCCAAGAGGAGTCTTTGAAGGGGTGAGGGGACTCTGATAGCTAGCACTGTGCTGATGTGGATACCTACAGAGCCAGCATGTAAGGTGGGGGGGGGTGGCCAGATGAAAGGAGATATCACAGCATCATCAGAATTACAATTTAGGGGTCTTTGGCGGGTAGGGGAGACTTCAAAGAATGGAAGATAATTCCTAAGAGAAAAAGTCAGCTTTCAATATTAGGAAACTAAGGCTGGGTGTGGAGGCTGATGCCTGTAATCCTAACATTCTGGGAGGCTGAGGCAGATGGATTGCCTGAGCCCATAGGTTCGAAACCAGACTGAACCAGAGCAAGACCTTGTCTCTAAAAATAGCTGAGCATTGTGGCCGGCACCTGTAGTCCCAGCTACTTAGGAGGTTGAGGCAAGAGAATTGCTTAAGCTCAAGAGTTTGAGGTTGCTATGAGCTATAATGCCACAGAACTCTACTAAGGGAGACAAAGTGAAACTCTGTCTCAAAAAACCCCATAAGGAATAGAAAGAGAAGAGTGACAGCACAGTCCTCCACTAGGAAAGGCCACCTTGACAAGAGGCCAAGCTGAGGGTAAGGGATAGTGTGTGAGTTTTGATCATTTTTAGGCACTGATTATTTTAACTTCATAATTGAGGTTTGCTTTTGCAATTTAAAGGGACAAAAGGATCTGTTGCATCTAACAGGGAACCCACATACGATGGGCCCTATCCAGAGAACAGGCTTTTATTGGGGGACAAGGAGAAAACTTCTCCCACTGAAAAACCATAAAGGGAAGACAAAAATAAGTTTGTATTTTGATGATACCATACAAGTTGTACTTGCTCAATGTATTGGTTGCACTATTTTGCTTTAGGTTTCTATCACTTGTTACAGAAAGAGTTAATGCAATTAGTTAGCTAATTAATAAAACTTTGGAGTTAGTGGCAGTCTCCCCTTTGGGGTCCTCTCTCTCTGGTGAGAGAAAGAGAATCAGGGTCTTACTTAAAGGACCCTTGTGAGCTGGGATTGGAGATAGTTAATAGCTAGCTCCATGAACCTGCTCCCTTCGTTTATACTTCTTTGGGTTCTTTTTTTTTTAAAGCATGAAACAAAGTTTATTGAGAAAGAAAGACAGAGCAAGCAAAAATAAAAAATAAAAAATAAAAAAAACAAAGACAGAGCAAGAGCAAGATGGGTTTGGGAACTGGCCCCCATTGTTGTGACAGGAAAAGGCCAGCTTCTACTTTGATTTAATGTCCTGATCCATCATTCCTTTTATTGAGCATCTGTCATTAGAAAACACTGGCATTAGCCTAGGGAATTAATATTCAGATCACAGATCCTGTTTTTTTTAAGGACAGGCATATGACAAAGTTGACGGAAAAAGTCACAGATTTGACTATCTAGAATTAAAAGCAGGAACTAGGATAGGTTGGCAGAATGTCAGTGACCCCACAACTTCGTACTGGGGGAAAAGGACACGGGAACCAACCCCATGGAGGTCATACCTGTCTTCTGTGAGATAGGCCCTTCCCGAGAGTTGTGAGAAACGGTCAGTGGTCTGTTCGGCCGCCAACAGCACGAGGGTCTCGCTGGGCTGGGAGGATGACGGGAGGCTGTTCTCAGGCTGAATGGAGAAATTGGAGTCAGAGGGCCAGTTTCTCTCACTGAGAGTTCTTAGCTTCCTTGGTGCAGAACTATGAAGGAACCTGGGGCTTGCACTTAAGTTCCACAGCCTGGCTTGGGAACCTGTGCCCTTTAGCATTAAGCCCTGGGATCATCAGAGCAAAAATGGGACCCCTACAGGGTTTCCCTTCTCTCTGCTGGGCTGCAGTGACTATTTCATTTAGAAGACAAGAACTGAATGTTTAGTATCAGAGTGGTTGGGCTATAAAACAGCTGACTTTTTCAAAGTCAACAGTAACAAACCCAAAGCACACAACTTAAGTGAGAGAAGACAAGTATTTGGATTCTGCAACCTGAAGATTTGGGGCAGTCCCATCTGTCAAGCTCTCCTCCTGGTGCCTCTACAGCAGGCATCCTCAAATTATGGCCCGCGGGCCACATACAGCCCACCTAGGACATTTATCTGGCCTGCCAGGTGTTTTTGCCACGCTGCCTGTCCTGCTTAGCAGCTGATTCATCCTGGGGCCTGCAGTCCGGCCCTCCAACAGTCTGAGGGACAGTGAACTGGCCCCCTGTTTAAAAAGTTTGAGGACCCCTGCTCTATAGCTATGCTAAGCAGGTCCTAGAAAGGCCTTAGGTGTGTTCAAAAGCACCCTAAACAAACTGACAGGGAAGAGCAAATCCCAGAGGGAATATTTATTTAAAAAAAAAAACAAACTTGTAATTAAAGGGTCAAAAAATCTTGATGTATAAAAAGCTTTACTTCACAAATCAATTCAGAAAAACACAACACTTGCCAATGGAAAGATGGCCAAAGAACACATTAAATATATATATGCACACCCTGTATATATATATATGTGTGTGTGTGTAACAATTATTCATTGAAAAATCAGAGATGTCACTTTTTTACCTATCATGTTAGAAAATTTGTTAAAATTTATACTGCTCGATTGTGATAGGATACAAGGATCTGGACAAATATTCTTGATGACAGCTTAATAATTTGGTGTGATCTTTATGGAAATAATCTGGCAATATGTATCAGGAGCCTTGAAAATGGTATAAAATTATCAAAATGATGTTTACAAAGCATTTGAAAAGACATGGAAAAGTGTATATGATATAATCTAAAGTGAAAGAAGCAGCCTTCAGAAATAGATGTTTATATTACATTACATTCCAATAGTTGTCTATTATAAATTGCACACGCGGGTTCTGGACAACCTGTGCCTGTGTACATGTAGACTCTGCATGTATATGTGTATTTCTCGACTGATCTTGGAGGGGGTGCCACTTACTGTTGACTCAGTGGAGCTGCAGGACATCTTGGGCACCAGACAGTGAGTGAATCGGATTCTCGGGTCTTTAGTAGTGATGGATAGACCTTTCTCCAGAATTTTCACCAAGCGGATCCAGAATTGAAAGACAGCTTCTGGGTGATTTTTGTGGAGCCGCAGGTAGTAGATCTTTTCTGTCACTGTCCTAACTCTCAGGATGCGTTGGAGCCGGTCGCAGATTCGTAGCTCCACGTACTTCAGGGGGAGAATCCTGGGCATAATTAGGAAATTCCCGCAGTGATGCTGGTGATTTTAATCAACCTATGAGTGCCCACCTCAAGCTCAGATTTCCTTGGCTCTGGTTGGGGGATGCCAAAGGGAGGAAGCCCTTGTTCTAAGACAAACTCCTCTCTGATGTCCAGGACTTTAGTTTTTAAAGAATTTGCCCGCTTTAATAACAATGACCGATATTGACTATATAATATTTCATTTAATTCTCACAACAATCCTTCAATGAAAAAAAGATAAGTATTATTAATTCCATGGTACAGATTTTGAGGCTGAGTCTCAGGGAACCTAAATAATTTGCCTAAGTTTAGATCTTATTAAGCGGGAGCTGGAACTGAGGTTTCCTGCCTCCACTTCTAGGCCTCCTTCTCCCCCTATCCTGACTATGTTGAAGGGGTAAGGAGAAGGAAGGATGGCTTCCATATGCCTGGTTTGGTTTTTTAAGACAGTTTCTCTCTGTTGTCTGGGCTAGAGTGCTATGGTGTTAGCCTAGCTCCCAGCAACCTCAAATGCCTGAACTGAAGTGATCTTCTAGCCTCAGGCTCCAGAGTAGCTAGGACTATAGGCACCTGCCCTCACACCTGGCTAATTTTTCTGTTTTTAGTAGAGACAGGGTATTTATTTGCTCAATTTGGTCTTGAACTCCTGAGTTCAAGCAATCCTCCTGGCTTGCTGTCCCAGATCACAGGTGTGAGCCACTGTGCCTGGCCATTGTTTTTTTTTTCAATCCTAACACCTCAAAGTCCTATTTGACTTTATATGTTCACCTTTTCATTAGAAATCCCCTATATCTACAATGACAAAATAAAAACGAAAGTACTCAAAACCTCAGTCTTTCAGTACTACTTAAGAAGATTAAAAAAAAAAAAAGACAAAATCCTCAAAACCTAGGCTTGAGATAGGGATTGTGAATTGCTCTTTTCCAGCATGAAGCACAGTGCATGGTACATACGGATATTAAATATTTGTTAAATGAATGAATGAATGAATTCTGCATAGCTTATACACTGAAGAACACCATCTTTTCTTTTGATCTAAAATCCAGCTGTAATGCTATGCATGTGCCAGGCAATCATCCCACCCCTTCCGGCCCCCCCCTCAAGCTTTCCTTTACCTTCTGAGTGTGATGACAGGAGCATCACCAGGTGTTCTCTGGGTGGAAGACTGACCCTGGGGCCAGGTGACAGTGGCCATCAGGAGGATGTTGGGGAGAGGCAGGCTTGGCACTGAGGAGGTCACTCCGAGGATCATGGTGGTAGATCTGTCATAGACTTGCATATTGTTCCCGGGCTCGGTGACCTGAAAATCAGCCCCAGGTACACAGGTCAGAAAGGAGCAGAAGACAAGGGCATCAAAGGACACAGGTGCTAGAAAGGGGCGATTCATCTAGGTGACAAGTGTGCAGCACACTAGGCTGGGCCGTGACTGGCTATTGATCTCTTTTGGTCTCCCCAAATAGACTTTAAGTTCACCAGCAACAGGAAGTCTGCATTGCACTTCTGCATGTCCTCTGTTTTATCTAATTGTAAAAAGGTGCACTAGGAAGAAAAAGCTGAGTGGCATTGAAAGCTTTATTCCAGAGGTTCTCAACCTGTGGGTCATGACCCCCTCTTTTCCATTTGTAACAACGTGGCAATTAGGAAGGCTGAGAACCACTGTTTTATTCCCTTACCCTTGGGTAGGAGAAGATAGCACTGGTATCTAGTGGCCAAGATAGGAGATTGCGCAAAGAAAGTTCCAGAGGGGGGCTGGGCATGGTGGCTCTCCCTGTAATCATGGCACTCTGGAAAGCTGGGGTGGGTGGATTGAGCAAGAGCAAGATCCCATCTCTACTAAAAAGAGAAAACCTAGCTGGGTTTGGTGATGCGCGTCCCAGTTACTCAGGAGTCTGAGGCAAAAGGAGCTCTTGAGCCCAGGAGTTTAAGGTTGCCATGAGCTCTGATGACATCAAGGCACTCTATCCAGGGTGACTGAGTGAGACTCTGTCTCAAAAAAAAAAAAAAAAAAGTTTCAGAAGGGGAGGAAAGTGAGTGAAGAGCTGTTGAATGGGAAAGACCCCAGACAGTCCAAGTTGAAGGAGGTTTGGGCACTTTCCCCAGGATAAGAGAGGGGCCATCTTGTTGGTCACAGTAGAGTCAGGATTGTTCTCTTGAAGCACCTGGGGGCTATGGCAGAGCCCTGGGCCCAATGTCTTGACTAAGATACGCCCAACCTCACTGTAAGAGACAGATAAGGAGAGACCCCCCTATGTTCCCAAGGCCAGAGGGTCTTCTGTCAAGGTTCTAGACTTTGGAAGCTCATTGGCACCATTGCACAGCACATTTCATTCCCTGATGAAAGTGGGGTCAGGGGAGAGCCCCAGAAATGACTGAAATTTAATTTCCTATCAGCCTGCTCAGAGGGTGCTCCCAGAAAAGTAAATTTTGGTTTGGGGAGGAAAAAGTAACATTTCTTGGAGCCCATGTCATGGAATGAAATTTATGTTCCCCACAAAACACAGAGGATTGTACACCTCGGGAAAAAGAACTCAGTAATTATCTGTGGGTGACGCTCCTTTGAGGGGATGACAGTGATGGTGCTATGGGGGCAGGGAGAGAGGAAGCAGCCTGGCCACACTGTAACTACACAGCTATGGCTGTGTGGGCAGCATCGTTTCAAGCAAACTTTGAATTCTGCTGTGGTTTTGCCTCTCCCTGGCATGTTCTGAGTTTCCTGCTGCCTAGGTCACTTAGTGTCCCTTCGGAAAATCCAAAAGGTTTTGATATCAGGCCAAAGAGAACAAACCCATTGCCAAAACATCACACCCAAATAGGAATCACCAGAATTGGAACCAGAGTCTGAATTTCTCATGTTAATGGGAACCGACAATGAATTAAGAATGACCTTACCTCCAGGTTTGCCAGTTGACCACCCAATTCTCCATCTCCCCCACCTCCCAGGCAACACAGGGACCAGGGAACACCAGGAGCCACGAATACAACTCTGTGAAATCTGGAGATTCCACTACACAGTAGATCACTGCTCTGTAAAGAGTTGCCAAATTAAGCCCAACACCCATCTCAAATTGATCCCACCCTCTCTCTTATAACACCTCCGTTTGAATGGATTCTTGCCTGCAGACTTCCCTGTGCATTCCAGCCTCCTGCCTTTCTTTACCCAGGTACTTTGATGTCCCTCTGTCTGGGATATCTTCCCCTGTGTCCCATTCTTCCACTTACCAACATCTCAGCTACCTCAAAGAATGGCTTAAGACCATTATGGAAAGCCTTCTTTAACTACTAAGGTCCAGAGGGAATGCTCTGAATGTTCCCAGCACCTGCTCTCTATACTCATGCCTTGCGGATCAGTTGGTCCGAATAACCTGACATACAGCTTGCTTAGACAGTAACCATTTTATGCCAGGCAAACCAAACTTATAAGATTCTTGGGCCAGGGAGACTCTCTGATTTCTCTTTGCACCTCCAGCCCTGCACACTGGTATTTAGTGGGTGTTTTGGCTGATTGACCACACCTGCAAAGGAGCACAGGCACGCAGATTCAGGCTGAACTGCTAGAGGGAGGCAGGCAGCACCTGGCTAAGATTTGATACATATGAAAACAATCATTGCCCACAACTCCTAGTGGCTCCACCCCAGGCCATAAATGCTCATTTCCATTGGTCATATTACCACACCTTTGGGGGATGGTAGGATCTGGGCACAGAGGATTTCCCCCAGTGGCTTTCCTTTCAAATAAAGCTGTTTCTAAACCATCCCAGAGGAAGGAGCTTGGATTTCAGAGCAGAATTTTTAAAAGCAATTTTCATTTCCTGTGATCATCTCCAGTTTGGAGACAGGACTCTGGTCAATCCTTTTGTAAGGTATAGATCTATTTCCTTAAAGCATATGACCTGCAGGGAGCTCCATCATACTGTACTTATAAAAGAGGTGAGGTTGGGCCCAGGCCCACTCATTTTCTCTAGCCTTGGAAGCATCTTTGTCCTTAGGAACACGTTTTGGAAAGGCAGAGATAGCTAGCCCTGAGCTGCACAAGGGTACCTGTATAAAGTTGCTTTCAAATACCACCGAGTCGGAGAACAAGTTGAATTCTGGAGAATGAATCAGTTGACAAAGAAGGCCATCTTCCACCCCAAGTTCCACTCCAGGCTCTGGTTGCCTGACCTCAGGTGGGAGGCCCCTAATTTTATTCATCGGTTCTTGGGTAAAAAAGGGCTGGGGAACATCTCTGGGGCCCCACGTAGACCCAGCCCACCTTTAAGATGTTGGTGTTAACCACTGCCCACCCCCTCCCCAGCTCCACCTGTCCTCCTTACTTGTGGGCAGTCCCTCAGGGCTGGGAGGGCCTGTCATCTCACAATGGCAGGAATGACATCAAGGAATGTGACAGCTAACAGTAGGAAAGGAAAAATGAAGAGAGGGAAGAGAGAGGGCTCTTTTTCCCAGTTACAAACCAGCCGTGATATAGCCTATCCCACTTTTCAAGCATTCAGTCTTACCCAAATGGAAAAATGACCCTCTTGAGGTTGTACCCAGGCAGCAGTGAGCTGGCCAGAACAGCAAGAAAGGCTCTCAGCGGGGAGGGCCCTAATCTTTTCCTCTCACAGTGAAGCCTCTCACAAAACTTCCCCTGTAAATAAGTGTGACCTGTTCATCTGAAGTCAGGCCCTGACCTACCCAGAGGAGTCTCAGGGCAGAGGAAAGGTAGTTCCTCTTGCCTACATCATCTCATGAGACACAGTGAGAATTTTATTTTTAAATACCAGGCTGTTAACAAAACCAAGAGGCTTATTATTTATTTGGGAACAGTGGGCAAAGGAAGAGGTAGCAGCCTGGTGGCATGCTGCCCACAGCTCCAAGCAGGTCATGAGAACTCATTAACATTTCAGGAATTTTATGAGCCAGTTGTTAAACAAAATCGTTATGAAAACTTGCAATTAAATAGCATATCAAAAACAAAGATGATAAATTAATTTCTTATTTTACCACTTAATTTACTATTTTCTGTATTCTTGAGATTTTTTTTTCATCTATTATATCAACATGCATAATCGTGTGCTACGGAGTATCTGTATAGTGTGTGTTCAGCAACTTCCTTTTGGTGGCTAGCTTGAAAGATCAGCTATGTGAGGAGTTATTTACACCAAGGGAATGAGCACATGCTGCCAATCAGGGCTTGCTTTGTTGTTTTGTTGATTTCTCTGTCTCTAAAATGACAGAGAAAATGTTAATGATGCAGATTAAACTTGAAAGTGTGTCTGTAGCTATCATACTGTGGGCACAGAAAAAGCTCAGGAAATTGTCTTCCCGGATTTGAAGACCATTATCTGATTTAGCAAAGAAATTACTCATGTCATTGACAAATGAACAAAGTTCCAACATATAACTTTGTTATTTCACTTTTGCCTTGCTCATTAATGTACATAAAAATATCAACCGGGCAGCACCTGTGGCTCAAAGGAGTAGGGTGCCAGCCCCATATGCTGGAGGTGGCGGGTTCAAACCCAGCCCTGGCCAAAAACTGCAAAAAAAAAAAAAAAAAAATCAACCAATATTCATGTCAGAACTACACTTGTTTGTCATAGTTTGGCTGGGAATACAAGAATTTGACAAAAATCAACAAAAGCTTTCTCTAAGAATCAATTGACCTCATGAAATTTACAATAAAGAATAATATATATTTTATTGTTATTTGTTGTATAAGTATGCCATACATGTCAGTAAAATTTATTCAGAAAAAAACATACATACTTATATGTATTGTATGCATACATAATATATTTTAAATGTTTATATATAAAATGTTTTTCTCCTAGGAGAGCTGGTTGTTAAACATTTACTAGTACATCATTATAATGGCACCAATTTGTCCCCACCCCCTGCTATCTCCTATCTTTCATCTAAGGACTTGCTCTTCAGGTTGCCCAAAGTTGTGGAGGAATAATGTATAAATTAATGTTCCCAGACTATGACTGGACAGCTATGTGGCTCTTTCACCTTGGTACTTATTTAAGGAGTAGAATCAGTTCTTTTAAACTCTCAAGAGACACACTACTGTGTCCCTGCTGTGATTGGGGTTCAATCTCCTGATACTTCTATTAGTATCCAGGGGAATACCCTCTCCTCATTGGTGTTTCCTCAAAACTGTAACTTCAGAAACAGGAGCTTAGATCTCATTGACTTACTTCCTCCTAAAATATGCCCCTTAGAAGAGGAAACCAACTTCTACTTTGTTTTAGTGATGCAAATTTCTAACACTAGAAATTCAAATCTTCATAATTGTTATTCTTGTTTTCTTAATACTCCTTATTCATGACATTTTCTCCCTCCTTTCCTTATAAAAGAAATAGAAAATATCTTTTACAATGTCTGTAGCATATAAGCCAAAATTTTAAATGACAACGAGGATGTCAGCATGACCTCTTGCACTAGAGTACCTTACTTACTTTTGAAGCAGCTTTTCATTTTAACCAAGAGGATATTTAGTGCAACATTATTGGCAATGACTAAAGATTGGAGACAACTTAAATGTCCATCAACAGGGCACCAATCAAATAGATTATGATATGTCCATAGGATGTAATGTTATTCAGCCATTAATAAAAAGTCTATGTGCACTGATACAGAATGGGCACCAAGATTTATCAAGTTAAAAAAAGATGCAGAATATTATATGTTATCTACTACCACTTGGGTAAAAAGAAAAACAGGATATATACCGATATATCCTTGAACATGCACAATTTCTAGGAGTGAAATGCTAACAGTAGTAACCTTAGGAGGGGAGTTAACTTCAATGAGAAAAAAGATTTACTTTTCATAGTATACTTTTTGTACTGTTTGAATTATTTACCATAGGAATGAATTTCTTATTTAAATGAACTTTAAAATAAAACGTGTTAAAGAATTTCACTATATACAGCCTTACAAATATTTACTCAGAAGGAAATATGTGCACAGTATGATAGGTATTGAAAAAAATCATTACTAACTCTAAAGGTGGTCTGATCAGAGTTGTGGATATGTGGACAGGGCTCTCTTGGAGATCACTGTTTACTTCCCAAGGTAGAGATATATATTTGAAGAAATATGGCTAGAAATTTTCCAAATATAGTGGAAACTATAACCCCACAGGTTCACAAAGCTTAATAAATGCCAGGCAGAATAAACCCCCCCACGCCCCCTCCCCACAAAACCAAACCCACAAGGCACATCATAATCAAATTGCTAAAAAGCAATGATTAAAAGATAACCATAAAAACATCGAGATAAAAAGAAATGAATTGCAGAAGACTTTTTTTCCCAACCATTTAATCCAGAAGACATTGAAACAGCATCTTAAAATTGCTAAAAGAAAAAAATTTCAGCCCAGAATTCTATATCCAGTGAAAATGTCTGCACCTGTAGCACAGTGGTTACGGTGCTGGCCACGTACACCCAGGTTGGTGGGTTCAAACCCTGCTCAGGCCAGCTAAACAGCAATGACAACTGCAACAAAAAAGTAGCCAGGCGTTGTGGCAGGTACCTATAGTCCCAGCTACTTGGGAGGCTGAGGCAAGAGAATGGCTTAAGCCCAAGAGTTTGAGGTTGCTGTGAGCTGTGATGCCACAGCACTCTAGGGAGGGAGACATAGTGAGACTCTGTATCAAAAAAATAAATAACAGCAAAGAATTTTTTAAGGCAAACAAAAGCTGAGAAAAATTGTTTCCAGTAGCTCTGAACTATAAGAAACAGTAAGAAAAGTTCTTCAGGAGGAAGGAAAATAATCTGAGATGGCAACTTGAGTCTACATCTACACAAAGAATAACAGCACTAGAAAATGTTAACATAGGATATATATAAAAGTATATAAAAATAATTTTAAGGTTCTTTAAATGTTAATACTTTAAAAAATTATAACAATGTAATAATGGCTTAGAACCTATGTAGAAATAAAATATATGTCAAGAATGGCACAAAGGGTGGGAGGAAGGAAGCTAAAGTGTATTTGGAAGGTTCTTAAATTACACATGAAGTGGCATATTATTGGAAGACAGGTTATAATAAGTTAAAGATAACATAAGCTCTAGAATAGAGAAACCATTAAAAATTAAAGAGGTATAGCCAATAAAAAAATCAATAGTAGACATAAAATAGAACACTGAAAAGAAATCAATTCATAAGAAGAGGAAAAAAGAAATAAACAACGGATGGAAAATAGAAAAGAACAAGATGTAGATTTAAACCCAACCATATGGATAATTACACTGAAGGTCAAAGACCTAAAAACTTCAATTCAAAACCATATATTGTCAGACTGGATTAAAAAGCAAGACCCAATTACATGTTACCTTCAGGAAACTCATTTGAAATATAAAGATACATGTAAGTTAAAAGTAAAAGGATAAAGTAAGAAACATTATACAGCCACCAATTATAAGACAGTTAGAGTGACTGTATTAATAGCATATAAAGTAGACTTCAGAATGCGGAATAACGCCAATAATCAAGAGGAGCATTTCAAAGTGACAAAGGAATTTATCAGGGAGATGTAACAATCCTAAATATACCCAATAATAGAATTTCAAAAAATGGGAAGCAAAAAACTAAAAGAACTAAAAGGTAAAATAAACAAAACTATAACCAGAGTTGGCTATCTCACCATTCTTCTCTCAGAAATTCATAGAGCATGTGGATAGAAAACCAATAAGGATACAGAAGACTTGAAGAACACTATCAACCAACTTGATGTCATTGCCATGTATAGAACACGTCATTCAACACCACAGAATCTACATTCTTTTAAAGTGCACGTTGAATATTCACCATCCTATATGATACGCTGGACCACAAAACAAGACTTGATATATCAAAAACCAGCCTGACCAAAAGCAAGACCCTGTCTCTATTAAAAAAAAATAAAAACTGAGGCAAGAGGCTCACTTGAGCCCAAGAGTTGGAGGTTGCTGTGAGCTATGATGCCACAGCACTCTACCCAGGGCAACAGCTTGAGACTCTATCTCAAAAATAAATAAAATAAAATAATTAAAATTATACAGGGTATGTCCTTTTACCACAATAGAATTAAATTAGAAATAAGTAAAAGAAAGACATTCAGAAAATTTCAAAGTATTTCCATATAAAATACTACACTTCTAAACCCATCATCAAAGGGACATTATAATATTTTTGAACTTAATAAAACAAGTTGGGCTGGGTCCCCATCCACAACATATTGGGGTTGGTCTGTGTGACTGAAATAATAAGGAAGAAGCAATGGTATGTCACTTCCAATGCCAGGTTATAAAAGCTACTGCAGTTGCCATCGGTATTTCTCTCTGTCATTCACCCCCGGGGGAGCCATCTGCCAGGTCATTAGCAGCCCTAGGGAGAAGACCACAAGATGAACTTAGGCCCCTAGCCAACAGCCATCTAGGCACTAAGGCCACCAACAGCCATGGGAGCAAGCTTGGAGATTAACCCTCCAGCTGCTGATGAGACTTCAGATGACTTCAGTCCCGTGTAACAGCTTGATCTCAATCTCATGAGAACCACCCAGCTAAGCCACTATCACATTCCTGACTATCAGCCGCTGTGTAAGATAATAATTGTTTGAAGCTACTAAGATTAGGAGTTATTTATTACCAGCAATAGATAACTAATATGCTAACACCAACAAATCCAACCCACCACCACCACCACCACAAGACATGTCCTAGGCAGAAGGGAAAGCTCTACATAAAAAGCGAGAGGATGGTTCCCTGCCTGTTGCTCAGCAGTTAGGGCACCAGCCACATACACCGGAGCTGGTGGGTTTGAATGGGTCCAGGCCTGCTAGTTGCGACATTATGATGGGTGCCTGTAGTCCCAGCTACTTGGGAGGCTGAGGCAAGCGAATTGTTTAGGCTCAAGAGTTTGAGGTTGCTGTGAGCTGTGACGTCACAGCACTTTACCGAGGGCAACATAGTAAGACTCTGTCTCAAAAAATAAATAAATAAATAAAGTGAGAGGAAAGCAGCTTTCTTTTTGGTTACTGGATAATAGTTTAGTTCTCTTTTAAAGCATTTTTAACACATTTCCAGTTGGTATTCTCTCCATTCTTCTATCAAATTATTAATTTCCTGTACTGGAACACCTAAGATCAATTTGAATCTGAGAACTTCATACAGTATCCATTTGTTTAACATTGTATTTTGTTAATAAGTCTTATGAATATAATGCTATCAAGATTTAGAATTGCTCAGATTACATATATCTACCCACGTTTATCGATTATTTACTTCTGTTGTTATAATGCTAGGTTTTTTAAAAAGGAAAAAGGCCAGGTGCGATGGCACACACCTGTAATCCTAGCACTCTGGGAAGCCAAGGCAGGTGGATTGCTTGAGCTCACGGGTTCGAGACCAGCCTGAGCAAGAGTGAGAACCCCTCCCCGTCTCTACCAATTTCTCTAAAAATACAAATAACTGAGGCAAGAGGATTGCTTGAGCCCGAGAGTTGGAGGTTGCTGTGAGGTATGATGACACCATGGCATTCTACCTAGGGTGACACTTGAGACTCTGTCTCAAAAACTAAATAAACAAATAAAATTTAAAAAGGAAAAAAATGCCAACTTGAAATCATGTCCTTACAATAATATAGAAATGCCTCATGTGCATGGACATGGTGAAAGAATAATACAAACAGTGGTCAGGCAATGAATTATGAGTTACTAATTTGGCATATTTTTTGCCATATAAAACAAATCAAATCTATTGACATTGTTGATGGTCTGTGGAAAAGTAGTGTGCAAAATTCTAAGTTATACCCATTTTGTGGTTTTGAATTTACTTACAATAGATTTTTTTAATCCCACATGTTGTCACATAATAACTGCCTTGGGAGTGAGAAGACTTATTATTTGTTATACTGCATTTCAGAGTCCTAGATAAAGAAAAAAAGCATGTTGTAGCCTACAGAGCTACATCTCGGGAATTGAACGCCAATTGGCTCAATTATACTAAGTTACTTAGTCTTCTTTCATCAATTTCCTCAGCATTAAAATGAAAAGACTGCACCAGATCTGTGCGGTCCAGTGCAGTAGCCGCTAGCCTGCCACGCTAGCCTACCATTGAGCATTTGAAATGTCACTAATCCAAGCAGAGACATGTTACAAATGCTAAGTGATCACCAGTACAAATATACAGTATAGCAGGAAAAGAATGTAAAGTATCTTTATATTAACTATTATGTTGGAGTGATAATGGTTTGAATTTATTGGTTTAAATGCAGTATGTTTAAAAATACCTTCTGTTTCTTTTTACTTTCTAATGTGGCCACTAGAAATTTTTAAATTATGTATGGGTCTGGCATTAAATTTTTATTGGAGAGTGCTAGACTAGATCATATCTTCCAGACCTTAATATTCTGGTATCTATCTTTAAGTTTTAGAAGCACAGCCTTTCAAATTCAGCACGCATTACACAGCATACATGAAATAGTACCTTCTCTAGCGTCCACTAGATGGCACTAGAGTTCAGGTCTTAAGCTAATAATAGCGATTTGAAATTTATAGTTTTCTAAATGTGCTGTGCATAGGTTCATCTCCATGCCTTTGCTCCATGCCATTGAGAAACCCTTTCCTGACTTGGCCATCAATTCCTCAAAAATACTCATTTTAAAAATTCACATCCTGGGCGGTGCCTGTGGCTCAAAGGAGTAGGGCGCTGGCCCCATATACTGGAGATGGCCGGTTCAAACTCAGCCCCAGCCAAAAAAAAAAAAAAATCAGATCCTCCGCTCGGTGCCTAGCTCAAGAGGCATACACGAGAGCTGGCGGGTTCGAATCCAACCCGGGCCTGCCAAATCGCAACCAAAAAATAGCCAGGTGTTGTGGCAGGCACCTCTAGTCCCAGCTACTTGGGAGGGTGAAGCAAGAGGCAAGACAATCGCTTAAGCCCAGGAGTTGGAGGTTGCTGTGAGCTGTGATGCCACAGCACTCTATCCAGGGCGATAGCTTGAGGCTCTGTCTCAAAAAAAAAAAAAATCAGATCCTCTTAAGAAGTTTTTCTTAAAAAACTTTATGTATCTACAGTTTTATACACATATTTCTATCACAAAACCATGACATGTTATTTTTTCATATGCTTTCCACCTACTATCTGAAGTAGGTAGGGATGAGGGCTTAGCTGATTTCTGACATCTAATAGGTACTGTATGCATTATTTCAGTCAGGATGGTCTAAATTACACTATACTAACAAAGCCCCCAAACCTCAGTAGCTTAGCACAAATATGCTTTATTTTCCATTCATCAGGGATCAGTTGAGGGCTCTGTTCTATGGTATCCATACTCTGGGACCTACACTAAGGGAGCATTGCTGGTCATGGCACAGAGGGAAAAAAAGGGCTTTGTTGGTTTTTGAACCAGCACTGAAATGTTTTGACTAGAATTAACACAAGTCATTTCCCCTCATAACTCATTAGTTGGAACTAATTACACGGTCCCATCCAACCATAAGGTAATCAATAAGTCCAGTTCTATCAAGTGCCTGAAAGTCATGGGCAGAAATACAGCAGAACAAGGGTGTCTAACTTTTTGTTTTCTCTGGGCCACATTGGGAGAAGACTTGCACTGGGCCACACATTGAATACACAATCTGATGAGCAAAAAAAAGGTCCATGCATAATTTTTTGTGATATCCACTACCACGGGTAAGCAAAAAAGTCTTCACATAATATTTTGTTTTGTTTGTTTTTGGCCGGGGTTGGGTTTGAACCCACCACCTCTGGCATATGGGGTCAGCACCTTAATCCTTTGAGCCACAGGTGCTGCCCCACATAATAATCCTAATTATACAGTGGCCTGATCAGTCTTTTAAAATTGTCAAGCACCTCCCAAGTCTCCAATCACTAATACAGAAAATGTACATATCTAAGTAATTAAATGTCTCCAGGGTTTTTTTTTTTTTTGATATTTTTTATTATAAAAGTAAAAGAAGGGTGGTGCCTGTGGCTCAAAGGAGTAGGACGCCAGCCCCATATGCTGGAGGTGGCAGGGTCAAACCCAGCCCTGGCCAAAAACTGAAAAAAAAAAAAAAAGTAAAAGAAAAGTGGGATATTTGACATTGTATTTGAGAAACTAATGCATCCATATCTGGTTTAATGGAAGTAGTTGCAACCTCCAATGAGTTCCCAAGGAGCTAGTCAGATTTTGGGGTTCTAATTTTACTCTTAATGTGCTTAATTCTTGAAAATAATTGCTTGCAAATGTAAGCACTACCAAGAAGCAATGACATGAATAAGGTGTGATTGTAAAGTGAGGGACATTTGTCTCTGGGAAGATAGGACATATAAAGATCCAATAAAGAGCCGTGATCACATTTTTCTTTTAAGTTGAATGTCAGATTGCAGCTCTATGCCTTCCACCGGAAAATTGGCAGAGAAGAACCACAGACCTCACCAGCCGAGACCTGTGTCCGTGGAGTGCACTACACAGCTGTGATGTTTTCGGAACATGAATCTTTTACTCATCCCGGCTGCCTTTTGTGTGAGCACCACCTCAGCCGCTTCAACATTTGGTGGCAGTTTAGCTGCAGGCTGGTGTCAGTGGGAAGGCAAAACACAGAAGACTAAATGGCATGGTTGGTAACATCTGAAACGGTTCAGAGACCCTGGAGAGAATGGTCCTTGCTATTGGGAGTTTACAGCCAGAGAATAGCTTCTACAGGCTAGTTCTTAACAGCACAGTAACTCATGGTACCCATTAATGAGCAACTGCAAACATACATCCCTGTTGTATCTCAGCTTGGAGAACAGCTCCCAGAAGTATCAGCCATCCTTGGCCATGGTTTTTGTCCATTTCTGTCTGCAAATCCAGTTGGTGAGCATAGGTAGAAATAAAGAACACCAGTTAAATGTTTGTCTCTAGAATGAAGAAGGATGGAGGAGAGCAGTGTGGGAGAAGAATATGAAAATGATTGAACAGCACCATCAGCCAAGAGAAATGTTGGTTCACAATGGCAATGCATGCTTTTGCTGACATGGTGAGTGTGAAGTGGATTGCTGAGTTCTGGGCTTCACTCCTCAGTTCTTTACCAGGATAATCTTTGTCTTGCTTTGCAACATTTTATTTACTCTTCCTTGAAGACCAATGAAGAATTCAGGCAGGTGATGAACGGCTTTAGAAACCAGAAGCACAAGAAGGGGAAAGTGTTCCAAGAACCTTCATTTCTTAAGGTCCCCAAATCTGTGGACTGGAGATAGAAAGGCTATGTGAGCTCTGTGAAGAATCAGGGTCAGTGTGGTTCTTGCTGGGCTCTTAGTGCGACTGGTGCCGTTGAAGGACAGATGTTCTAGAAAACTGGCAAACTTATCTCACTGAGTGAGCAAAACCTGGTGGGTTGCTCTTGGGCAATAAAGGCTGTACTGGTGGCCTAATGGACTAGGACTCCTAGTATAATCAGGAGAACAGAGGCCTGGACTCTGAGGAATTCTATCTACATGATGCAAAGGATGAATCCTGTAAGCACAGGTCAGAGTATTCTGTTGCTAATGACACTAGCTTTGTGGACGTCCCTAATGAGAAGAAGGCCCTGATGAAGTCTGTAGCAACTGCAGGGCCTGTCTCCGTTACTGTTGATGCAGGCCATGAGTCTTTCCAGTTCTATAAAGAAGGCATTTATTTTGAGACAAACTGCAGCAGTGAAGACATGGATCATAGTGTTTTGGTGGTTGGCTATGAATTTGAAAAAGCAGAATTGGATAACAGTAAGTATTGGCTGGTGAAGAAAGAACAGCTGGGGTGAAGAATGGGGCATAAATAGTTACTTAAAATGGCCAAAAAACAGCTCGGTGCCTGTGGCTTAAGTGGCTAAGGCGCCAGCCACATATACCTAAGGTGGTGGGTTCGAATCCAGCCCAGGCCCGCCAAACAACAATGATGGCTGCAACCAAAAACAGCTGGGCATTGTGGTGGGTGCCTGTGGTCCCAACTACTTGGGAGGCTGCGGCAGGAGACTTGCTTGAGCCCAGGAGTTGGAGGTTGCTGTGAGCTGTGACACCACAGCACTCTACCCAGGGGGACAGCTTGAGGCTCTGTCTCAAAAAAAAAAAAAAATGGCCAAAGACTAGAGAAACCACTGTGGAATTGCCACAGCAGCCAGCTATGCCACCATGTGAGCTGACAGTGATGAGGACACACTTTACTGAACAGCATGTGTAGAGGAGGAACTTTATCTTAAAACTGACCAGCCCCGACTATGTGGGATACACATTTGAATCACTGACAACCTGAGTGTGATTCTAATTCCATGACACTTGTACACTGGGAAAATGTTACCTCTATTTTAATTACTCCTATAATCATGTTTGTATTATTGATTCACTTACTGACTTCGGATTTTTGTTTTTAAAAAGATGCATAAATTTTTACCTGTTTAAATAAAACTTAACATCAAATGTAAAAAAAAAAGAAAATCAGCAGATAACACATTTATGTTGACTGAAAATGGAGTCACAAATGCTCCAAAATATTATCTGCCCAGAAATCTTGAACTCTGTTTTCAAATTCTTGTATCAAATCAAAAAACAAGGCTGCATATTTTTCACGGTTCAAAGGACTATGTTTAGCCAATGTAGCCACATGCATAAAATTGTTTGCCTTAATTTGAGCTTGCCATGATTTTAGTTTCATTTGAAACACTATTATGGTTTGAAACATTGTATTGATCAGTTGGTTTTCACCTTGAAGATGCAGGTTTAGGCCAGGCAAGGTGGCTCATGCCTATAATCTTAGCACTCTGGGAGGCTGAGGTGGGTGGATTGCCTGACCTCGCAGGTTCGAGAACAGCCTGAGCAAGAGTGAGACCCCCTTCCCTAAAAAAATCTAGATGTTGTGGAAGACGCCTGTAGTCCCAGCTACTCAGGAGGCAGAGGCAATAGAATTGCTTGAGCCCAAGAGTTTGAGATTGCTGTGACCTATAATACCAGCACTCTACCAAGGGTGCCCAAATAAGATTCTGTCTCAAAAAAAAAAAAATGCATGTTTAATTCATTTAAATGAGTGGTTAAATCCACTAACAATGCAAAATCTGTAAACCAATTTTCACGGTCAAGTTCTGTCACAAATTTGACTTTTGATATCACAGACTTGATAACATGTCCCAACTCATAAAATCTTTTCAACATTTGGCTTCCACTTAGCCATCTTATTTCTGAAAAGTAAATGATGTTGCCATAATCGGTATTAATACTTTTAAGGAATTCCTGGAACTGGAGATGTTTCAATCCCTTGGCCTTTAGGAAATTCAAGGTCTTGATGATGATTTGCATGATGTCATCCATTTTTAAAGCTTTTTTTTTTTTTTGAAACACAGTCTCACTATGTCACCCTTGGTAGAGTGCTGTGGCATCATAGCTCACAGGAACCTCCAACTCTTGGGCTTAACTAATCCTCTTGCCTCAGCCTCCCAAGTATCTGGGACTACGGGCACCCACCACAACGCCTGGCTATTTTCTTTTGTTGCAGCTGTTTAGCTGGCCTGGGCTGGTTTTGAACTCCTCCCCTCAGTGTATGTGGCTGGTGCCGTAACCACTGTGCTACAGATGGTGAGCCATTTTTAAAGCTTTTGAGAATAAATTTTCTTGATGTACTGATGCAATGAAACTTCATCAAATGTGAGTCGTGGGTAACAATTTCATCATCTTCTATTAATTTTACAAATCCCTGTCTTTTACCTATCACCACTGGGGCACCATCAGTAACTATACCAGATGTGTTGACCATGGACAAAGACAATTGCTTTAACATATTTTTTACTGTTTCATATAAAGCTTTTGATTTAGTTGGTCTTTTAATGGCACTAAAGACACCATGTCTTCAGGGACAGTATATTTGTCATCAATACCTCTAATAAAAACCGCAAGTTGAGCCATATTTATGACATCAATGTATCTACCATCCATCACCAAAGCATAAAATTGAAAATTAGCAGCTTTATTCTCCAAACTTCTTTGGATAGATTTTCCAATTTCTTCCATTTGTCTGGCTATATAGTCTGGTGAGACAAACTGATTTGAGAAATAGCCCCATATTCCATATATTGCTGAATATTCACCATCAGTGATTGTAAATTGAGCTGCAATTTTTTCAGGGAAAATTCTGTCTGCTATGATTTCCACATATTGCTGAATATTCACCATCAGTAAATAGTTTTGATATTTATGCTATTAAATATGCTGGCACATAACTAGCTTTTACAGTGGAATCTGTGTGAGGTGTAACTTAAATTTTTTTTTTTGTTGAGAAGACAAATGTTTTTCAGTTCTGCTATTTTTCTCCTTATGACACAATCCTCCATATGCATTTGAAGGGATTTGCAGCATATTTGTGCCTATAATGCCTTTCCAAATTATAGTCTTTGAAAATCTGCCCAAATTCTCTACAAATTAAGCAGAATGTCTTACTATTTGCCTCAACCAAAAAGTAGCCCATCTGTCCACTTTTCACTGAATAATCTTCATCAGTAATTTTTCTTATTTGAGGTTCTGTTTTCTTTTGAGACATTGCAGAAGCCTTGCTAGTATTAAAAAAATAATAATAGTCTGGGCATGGTGGCTCACGCCTGTAATCCCGGCACTCTGGGAGGAGGCAGGAGGATTGCTTGATCACAGGAGTTTGAGACCAGCCTGATCAAGAACAAGACTCTTAATGTGCTTAATTCTTGAAAACAGTTGCTCACAAATATAGGTGCATTTGCTGCTATTAAAAATAGGAAGCAGGCTCAGTGCCTATAGCACGGTGGTTATGGTGCCAGCCACATACACCAAGGCTGAGGGGTTTGAAACCAGCCTGGGCCAGTTAAACAACAATGACAACTGCAACAAAAAATAGCCAGACACTGTAGTGGTCGCCTGTAGTCCTAGCTACTTAGGAGGCTGAGGCAAGAGAATTGCTTAAGCCCAAGAATTTGAAGTTGCTGTGAGCTGTGACACCATGCCCAAGAATTTGAAGTTGCTGTGAGCTGTGACACCATAGCACTCTATCAAGGGCAACATAGTGAGACTCTGTCTCAAATAAATAAATAAATAAAAACAGGAAACAAATAAGTTGGGTGTTGTGGCGGGAGCCTGTAGTTCCAGCTACTCAGGAGTCTGAGGCAGGAGGCTGGGTTGAACCCAGAGTTGAGGTAGTGAGCTACACTATATCCAGCACTATGCTGACATCACAGCACCTAGCCTGGGTGACAAAGTAAGACTCTATCTTGCACTATATTTACTTTTTTTTATTGTTGGGGATTCATTGAGGGTATAAGCAACCAGGTTACACTGATTGCATTTGTTAGGTAAAGACCCTCTTACAATCATGTCTTGCCCCCCAAAAGTGTGGTACACACCAAGACCCACCCCCTCACTCCTTCCCTCTCTCTGCTCTTCCTTTCCCCACCCCCCCATGTCATTAATTGTCCTCATATCAAAATTGAGTACATAGGATTCATGCTTCTCCATTCTTGTGATGCTTTACTAAGAATAATGTGATCTACTTCCATCCAGGTTAATACAAAGGCTGTAAGGTCTCCTTTTTTTTTTTTAAATGGCTGAATAGCATTCCCTAGTGTACTTATACCACAGCTTGTTAATCCATTTCTGGGTTGGTAGGCATTTAGGCTGTTTCCACATTTTGGTGATTGTAAATTGAGCTGCAATAAACAGTCTTGTGCAAGTGTCCTTATGATAAAAGGATTTCTTTCCTTCTGGGTAGATGCCCAGTAATGGGATTGCAGGATCAAATGGGAGGTCTAGTTTGAGTTCTTGAGAGTTCTCCATACTTCCTTCCAAAAAGGTTGTATTAGTTTGCAGTCCCACCAGCAGTGTAAAAGTGTTC
>CAUYQV010150725.1:0-33022 GCA_963574575.1 Galagoides demidoff | reverse complement strand
TTTTTGTGAGACAGAGCCTCAAGCTGTCCCCCTGGGTAGCGTGCCATGGCATTACAGCTCACAGCAACCTCCAACTCCTGGGCTCAAGCGAGTCTCCTGCCTCAGCCTCCCAAGTAGCTGGGACCACAGGCACCCGCCACAGTGCCCAGCTATTTTTTTGGTTGCATTGTTGTTTGGCGGGCCAGGGCTGGATTCGAACCGTCACTTTAGGTGTATGTGGCTGGTGCCTTAGCCGCTTGAGCCATAGGTGCCGAGCCAAGATATTCTTTTCATCAGATATTCTGTAATAGCTTTATCAAGGTCATAAGTAAGGATGCTGGGTATTTGTAGTATATACTTACAGACTCACAAAGTAGGTATCAGGCTTTGGTGAGAGCAGCCGATGGATGAAAAGATTTGTCTTAGGTGCTGGGCAGCATGAAGGATCATGTAGGATAGTGGTGTGGGTACTCTCTCTGGATTCTCTACCCAAGACATATAAATCTCAGAAGGCAGATACTCTTTTTTTTTTTGGCCTATTTATGTATTTATTTATTTTTTTGCAGATACTCTTTTGAACAAGGAACTCAGGAAATGAAGTATGGATTGTAACATGATCCTCAATAAAATCTCATGGAGAATAGGGGCCTAAATAAGAATCATAGCCAAGGATAAACAAACTGAAAAACATTTCAGCTGCCATGCAACTTCAAAGTAAGGGTGTTTCAACTTGTTACTGAGAATCACCCTACAAGGAGATCCTTGGGTGCCTTTCATGAGAGTGAGGAGACTCTTTTTTATTTTATAGACACTTACTGATTTGGACAGAAAACAGAATTAATCCAAAGAGAAAGGATCCTTGGAGTAATTAGACGCAGACTGAACCAGCAGCTGATCTGTCCTTCATACGGTGGTGACACCACATTTACTTTCTAAATAGTATTACAAGAATGAGAATTTCAGAGCATATATTTTTTGAAGGGCTACTAAAGTTTCATACGAGAATGACAACTTATTTAATAATGAAGTCTTAGTTTGGCTTGTAGACCTCACTGTCTTATAGCCCGAGAGTTCTCAAAACAAATGCCAGTATAAATAGCTGGAAAACAACAAATTTTTGTGTTTATATGATTTTAATGAGTCTCACCAGACTAACCATGTTTTTTTTTTTTTATTGAATAATTCAGTGTTTTAGCACTGTGCAGGCCAGAATTTTCCTAAACTAACTAGACATATGTGGAGATTCCCACACATATATTCACAGCTTTTTGATCCTTTTAGAAATATTTTGGGCACACTTCGTGGCTTTTCTTCGCACAGGTTTCCCAGAGAGGGCTTTCCCGGTCCCACCTACCATGAAAGAGTCCGCTCTCTGGGAGGATTCATTTCATTTTCAATACTAAAATTAAAGGACACTTGTTACATGTACCTTTCTCCTAAGCTCTTCAGAAAGCTCCAATGGGCTTAAAATATACTTTGTGAAATGTATAGTGCTTCCAGACAGAAATTTCTATTATTCTTATTAGGATGCATAGAAAGGTGGTTAAGAACATGTCCTTTGGTGCCAAGTTTGAATTCTGGATCCATCACTGATCTCCTGGGTGACATTGGTAGTTTGCTTAACTTGTTTACACCTCAGTTTCCTCAGTTGTAAAACTGGGAGGACTCAAATATCTGTTTCATAGAGTTTCGTTGTATAGATATATTAGCTACTATTATTTTAAAATGAAGCCTCAATCGGGAAGTAGCACCCATGACAAACTGAGCACATTGATTGTCTTTCTTTTCTGGAGAGCAGAAAAAAGAATTTAAAACAATGAGGACAGAAATAAGGCACTATGATCAGATGATACTGTAAGCCCTCTGAAGTCAGAACTTACATTTTATTTATTTCTATAACTGTAATAGTGGCTCATGACACATGGAAGGAATTCACTTATTATATCTGGAATTGAATTGATTTTACTCACCTGAATAGCAAAAACCAAAATATGACAGACAAAAACTGACTAAGGTCTCTAAAAGTTGCTCTCATATAGCCCTTTGTTTAGTGCAGTGTCATCAGCTCACTGAGGTGTTGGAGACTTTCAGGAAGAGTGAGTTGTCAGTGCAAACTGGGAGATCCATGTCAAGGTTGACCAATCCACATATACATGCTGATTCATTCCAAGAGACGAATATGGCTTCTTTCCTTCTTCCTGGGGTATATGGTTCTTCACTTGCTCTTACAATAGGTTGTGTCTTGATTTTACTCAGCATTTTAAAAACTAATGGGTCCAAAATATGAACAATAGAAGATAGAGAGGAAAATCTTAAACATTCTCTGTTCCTGCATTCTGGGTTTATTCGTTGTGGTTCCAAAGAACTGATTTCATGGAAAAGACTTCAGGGACTAAGTCCCTAAAAGGCAATTAAATCCAACTACCAAGTTGAAGGTATATATTCATTTGGGAGTGTTATCTCTAAGTCATTAAAATACACATAGCTTTTGCCTACTAATTCTGAGACTTCACTAGTCGCACTACTATAAAACTTTTGACTAACATTGTCAATTCCATTTCTATTCTTAAGTTACCAAGAAGCAGAGCCATTCCTAGGATAATGACCGAGTTTCCAATTTTGGTGGAAGGTTCTCAACATAGGGGCTCAAGAAGATAATGAATGAATGGGGCAAGAGGAATGGTCCCTATGTATTGGGACTCTATGAAAGCTTCCAATTAATCACTCAGAAAAAGGAAATTCTGTAAACAGTGTTTACTGGAGGTTCTGTTTTCCTCTTCAATTTTCCATGATTTCTCCACTCAATCCCTGCTATCCTTGATTTGAATAGTTTCTGGAAATCCCATTTACCCCTAAAGCTTTTCTGGATTAGTTTTTAGGTGCCATACAAACCATATCTGTTTACATAAAATACTGTGGCTTTTCATTCACTGCCCATTAATTTACTTCATCTGTGCACACACCTAATTACAATAGTTTTATTTTATTGATTCCTCCAGTTGTGCTTTGAATATATAATGCACTTGTTTATTGTTTTTATGTATATCCTTGTTAAACTTCCAACTTAGACATCAATATTTTAAGGAGCAGGAATAAAGCATCTTTGCAAATAGTCTGGCTGAGTGCTACTCAAAATGTTTGCAATGAGAGAAGAACAGAATTGAAAGCAAACATTTTAGTAACTATTAAAGTGATTTGATATTGCCATGACATTTTTATTGTATTTTATCAAATATCAGTTTTCAACAGCTTGGAAATTAAAAAAAAAAACTGTCCTTTACCAAAAATAGTCTGAGAAGCATTGCTTTAGTACTTACATTTAATTGATTCTGGTTGTGCGTTGCACTCTGTGCCAGGAACTATGCTAGGGAGACAGAGATGAATAAAACAAAGTTCCTGCTCTCAGTGAGCTTATGATTTAATTGAGGATAAACACTCCAAAACAACTAATTATAAAATAGCACAAAAGACATTAAATTGAGGGTCAAACAAAATGATATTTAGCAAAAGAAACAGAATTAAATCAATCATCCAGGATTAAACACGGTGGAATGAGCTTTGAGGAAGGCTTCACTGAGAAAATGACATTTGATTTAGTCCTTGAAGAATGCTTGAGATTTTGCCAGACATAGAAGGTGCAAAGGGCACTTCAGGCAGAGAGAACAGTTTATACTGTAGCACAGTTACATAAAAGATTCAGAGAAAGAAAGTATTGTTTCCCTGGAGCATGGCATGCATGGAGATGAAGTTGTTTATGAAGATGGAGAGGTTAGGAGGGGCCTCAATTAATGTTGCATATCTTATAGGCAATACAAAGCCACTCCAAGTTTCCAATCTGGTGGTAGAATTAAAGAGGGAGGAAGTAAGATGATGATATTTTCCCTTTAGAAAAGTCACTTCTGGAGATGTTGATTGGATGGCTAGTTTAGAGGGAGATAGGACTGGACTACAGAAATATAGTTAAGAGCTTTAAGCCCGGTAAGCATTGATGAAGTCATGAACTAGGGCAAATAAACTGAGGACAGAGAAGAGGTAATGGACTTAGGAGACATTACAGAGCAAGATTCAATAAAATTCAGTGAGTGAGCGATTGTCAAGGGGTAAGTGAGACAGAGATATAGAGGTTAACTCTGAGGATAATGTGAATACCATCATGTGGCATTTGTAATTTGCTTTTAACTTTTTAACATCTAACATCCATGATCTCATTTGATCTTTCAACCATTCTGTGAGGTAGGTTAAGGAATATATTTCCTCCTGTATGACAGATGCAGTCCAGAGAGGTTAAGAGATTTGTTCAGAGTTTCATAGCTCATTAATGGCAGAACCAGACTAGAATCCAGACTTCCTGACGCCTGAGCATATGTTTTTTCCACTCCATCATGAAGTTACACCATAAAAGTGCTCGACCTATGGCTCTCACTTAACCAGAAATAGTTACTATGCACATATTTAGAGGAGAAAAAGAGGAGTGGGAGAAGGAACATAATGGAATGAGCACCAACTACTTTTCAGTCAATTGAAATTCAACAATAAGGCTGGGTGTGGTGGCTCACACCTGTAATCCCAGCACTCTGGGAGGTCCAGACAGGTGGATTGCCTGAGTTCACAGGTTCAAGACCAGCCTGAGCCAGAGCAAGACCTTATCTCTAAAAATAGTCAGGAGTTGTGATGGGCTCCTGCAGTCCCAGCTACTTGGGAAGCTGAGCCAGGAGACTTGCTTGAGCCCAAGAGTTTGAGGTTGCTGTGAGCTATGATGGCACAGCACTCCACCAAGGGCAACAAAGTGAGACTCTGCCTCAAAAAAAAAAAGAAAAAGAAAATTCAGCAATAATATTAGCTTTAAGTATAATAACGATGATTTATAAAAATAGATAACATTCATTAAGGACTTACTATGCCCTAGCCATAGCTCTAAGCATTTTAGATAAATTTACTGATTTAAATCTGTTTTTTTTTTTTTGAAACAGAGTTTCAAGCTATCACCCTGGATAGAGTGCTGTGGCATCACAGCTCACAGCAGCTTGAGTGATTCTCCTGCCTCAGCCTCCCAAGTAGCTGGGACTACAGGCTTCTGATACAATACCTGGGTAGTTTTTGGTTGTAGTTGCCACTGTTGTTTTAGCTGGCTTGGGCTTGGTTCCAACCCACAACCCCTGGGTGTATGTGGCCAGCACCCTACCCACTGAGCTAGGGGCACTGCCCTGATGTAAATCTTTTTAATATTAAATGAGTCAATTCTATAATCTCCCTTGTGTTATACATGAGAAAACTGAGGCAGAAAGTTACCCAAGGTCATATAGCAAGTAAGGGTCACAGTCATATTTTGAAAGTAGAAAATCTGAAAACATAGTGTTTTTTCCTCTATTTGTCCAGCAACAATTCTACCTTTTTCCTATTCCTCTTTTCCAAGGGCTCCTGAACCCACCAGGCTTGCAGAGAGATCATTAGTCTAGGCATCAAGAGAATTACATTGCAACCCCAATCCTGTTATTAACTGTTGACCATGATAACATCACAGCCTATCTAAATCTTTCTGTTGTCTGTAAATGACAGTTTATAATATTTGTAGTAATACCTGCTCTTTTTATCTCATTAAGTTATTTTGAGGATGACATGAGATAATACATGTTTAAGAAGAAGATAAACTAGAAAGTCTGTAAAATGCTTAACAAATGTAAGAACTAGGAAGATTTCAATTTCCCTAGTAATGCTGCCCATGTATACATCTTCCTCACCACTGCATCCCTACTAATGAGCACAGAACCTTTTACATAGCAGGCAATGTGTGTATTTAAAGGATGATATATGTATAGATGCTTGAATGTCCAAGTGAAGCAGTAGCCTTGGGAGGCACGATTTAGGAAGCAAGCAGGCACTTCAGTTCCTGACATCTTAGGCGTATGTGATCCAGACACCATAACGGCAGCTAACATTTATTGACTCTCACTGTAGGACAGACATTGTTCTAAGTGTTTTATTTTACATAAATTGACTCATATAATTCTCGTCATCAATCTATGAAGTCATATTTAACACTTTCCCCACCCTGATCAGTTCTCTCCTGTATTGTAAAGTTTTAAAACATTTCCCACATTCTCTGGACAGTAAAGTTCAATTCTAGATCCCACCCATGAGAGGTACTTGCAGGAACGTTGGCAAGCAGAGGAGAAGCAGACACTACCATTGTTCTTCCTGACATCATTTTTAGACCTGTGGGCTTGATCAGAAGAAATTTAATAAGTAACTTGTGAGCAATCCCCTGTGAAACATCTGCTTCCCTGATGTCATTCACAACAGTTTCATTACATCTCTGAAGTTTCCCAAGAATCCTGTAATTCCTACAACTATCTCAATCTATCAGCGACGTTTTGCTTACCTTCTCTCTCACAGCCCTTCCAAAGGCTTTGTAGGTCCCTAATTCTCTTTGTTAATTTCCTTCCTGAAATAACTAATGTAGTTTCTGTTTACCCAATAAAGCTCTCAGCACTACAGATAGCTTTCATTATTAGCATCACCTTAAAAGTGACCAAACACAAAGTGACCTGAGTGAAGAAGTTGAGGAAAGAAGGACTGAATCTAATCCAGTAAGTTTGGCTCCTGGACCTGTGTTCTAAGCATTTATGTTCCACTGTCTCTCTTCAACTGAAAGTCCAAGTTCTATGAATGTGGCACTGGGTCTTTTTATTAAATTTCTTTGAACATTTCAATGAAAATTATCATTCGGAACATGTTTTTCTGTTTGCCAACTTTGTCTTTATTTTTTGACAGAACCATGTTAGTTTCAAACCAATCTTTCCATCTTATTTTGCAGGGTGAAGCAAGGTAAGCTTCACTACGCAGTTGTCTGGGATCTGGGGGTGGGAAGGGCATAATGGAAGGGTTCTCAGGATGTCTGCAATTGATCAAGTGGAGAAGTGGTACTGGAGCTTAGGAGTTTTGTTGTTTTTTTTTTTTTGACCTTAGGAGTTTAATAAAACTCTGTATTGATTTCGTTTCACCAAATCCTTGCAGAGTTCATTTTAGTATTTAAATAAATTAATATCAACATAGAATTAGATAGCCCTTAGTGTTAATTCCTAGGAACTGAATGTTAACACCGGAAGGACCAGAGCTTTGTTAACTAGCTGCTCTGTCTGCCTGCTTTTTCAGTCAAAGTTAACATTTAAAGTCAAGGAGATAGATCCATATATATTGATCTGGAGAAATGCTCATGATATATTGTCAAGTGGAAAAAGCAAGTTGCAGAGTAAATTGATGATATAATTCAATTTTTTTAGAAAAGAAAGAAAACCTATATAAAATAACACCTAGATATTGAATGTTAGAAATAGAGAGGCCTTTGGTTAACTTTCTGTTATATTGATAGCAAATTTGAAGGCCAGACAGTAATATAAGGCCACACAGTTAGTCAGTAGGAGGATCAATTCCACAGCCCCCATCTCCACACTCCACTATGTTGCTCTGTCTGCAGGCTATACCTATGCCAATAAGTCAGCAAAGGGATAAAGAACTAGCAACACAGATACCACTTATGTTAGGGACACCATTAGTGAAAACATGATTCTAATTTTAAGCTGCCAACTAATCTGTAATGGAGAGTGGACTGTTTCTCCCTCTAAAAGCAAGATAATTAACATGAGTACTTTTAACAATCCTCCTAATTTCTGAATTTTCCTCTACCAGAAAGCTCTCTTTTTTTCTTTAATATTGTATTGATTTCACCATTTTATGTTTACTTCACAGTGTTAATTTGAAATATTTATCTCAGTAATGAATATCTGGCACAAAGTCTGAAAATTGCCATAATACCCAGCACAGTGTCTGGATGAAGGTAGAAATGTAATATTTGTTAAATGAATAAATTAAATATTGAATTCACTTGTCTCTTTCCTAAGTATTTTTTCTTGATATGAAAACATGGTTTTGAGGGATAAAATTTCTATATACAATTAAAAATTAATAATTGATGGAATTGGAATAAATGTTGCATTTGTTTTGAAATTAAGCTATTTTGATAAGTGGCTTATTCATCCTCGTATTTTTTCATTTAATGAGTAAACACGTGAGACAGTCCTCCCTTTTTGCAGTAACATACAGTGTCATATTAACCCCCAGCAAGCGCGGTATGTGGAATCCATTGAGTATCTGCTTTGGCTCAGTAGGACCCTCCTTCACATCTAAGTGCTGTGCGTCATATTTTTTTCTATCTATTTGTCTCCCATTCTCCATTAGGCTTCTTGGCAGATGACCTCATCATATATTGTGGAATTGCTCAAAATAAAGTGAGACAGGATATCTGGGTTTTAACCCTGGATCTGCTTCCAAATAGTTTCATGATCTTGGAAAATTTACTCCTGTTCACTGAGCCTCAGATTTGTCATCTAAAATGAGGTGTCTGCAGTAGATCATTGTTTGTCAAAACCTTTTCTTTCAGCTTTAGAACTCTTTTCAAATAAAAAAAAAACTTTTTTTTTTTTTGAGACAGAGCCTCAAGCTGTTGCCCTGGGTAGAGTGCTGTGACATCACAGCTCACAGCAACCTCCAACTTCCAGGCTCAAGCAATTCTCCTGCCTCCACCTCCCAAGTAGCTGGGACTATAGGTGCCTGCCACAATACCTGGCTATTTTTTGTTGCAGCTGTCATTGTTGTTTGGCAGACCCAGGCTGGATTTGAACCCGCAGCTCAGGTGTATGTGGCTGGCGCCTTAACTACTTGAGCCACAGGCGCTGAGCCTCAAATAAAATTATTCACAGAAAACTTTCCTAGTTCCCCATCCAGTTACTGCAACAGAACCCATAAAACTATGTGAGTCAAGGTTTGAAAACCACTGCATTATGTCCATCAATAGGGAATAGATTTTAGATATTCCATGGTAAATTTGTACCATGGAATATTATTCATCAATAAAAAGTAATACATTATGGATATATTAAAAAATATGGATGAATCTCAAAAGCAGGCTGAGCAAGAGACATCAAATGCAAAAGAATACATCCTTGGATTTAATTATAGGCAACTTTACAAAACTAAAACTAACTTACAGTGAAAGAAATGAAAGCAGAAATAAAATAAAATAACATAATAGTAAAATTGTTTCTGGTTGCCAGGAGTTGAGAGTGGAGGGAAAGATAGGCTATAAAGGGACACAAAGAAACTTTGGGAGGTGATGGAATTGTTAAATAGCTTGAGGATAGTGGAGAATCTAAGGGCGTCTGTCAAAACTTAAATAGTTGCACAATGTAATTGAATAAAATTTATTGTACATAAATTATATCACAATTAAGATAAAAATATCACTGTATTAAATAATCTCTAGGGTTCCTTATAGCTCGAACATGGTTCGTGGGATCTGAATTAAATACTAGTGCTACTATTCACTGTCTCTGTGGCCATGGGAAGGTTACTTAACCTCTATGCATCTCAGTTTCTTTTTGTTTCTTCTGGATTGACAATAGCACTACCTAATTGAGCTATTGGGAGAATTCTATGTGATAATGGATGTTGAGAGCTTAGCTCAGTGCCTGAAATAGAGTAAGTGTTCAGTAAATGTTAACTACATTTGTAATTATACAATTCCAAATAATTTTATAGACCTACGTTCAAAATTTCAGAAGCAGTGTATAAGTGATCTGTATTCTAATTTTTATTTCACTACCAAACATACATGACTTTAGACAAGTTTCTACACTATTCTGGGCCTCTGTTTCCACATTGTTAATACGTGGGAGTTGTGATTTCTTTCTCACCAATTTCATAGAGATATTAAGAATATAATATCAATGACTAGATTAGAAAGAAGTTTGGGGGAAAAAAGAAAAAAGACAACACTATGCAAATGTATAAAATAGCTATAATACAATTTTCCCATGATTTCAAGGTTAAGTGGAGCAAGGAGATTGTGCTGACACAATAGGACTTGCCCTCAGTTAAATTGTAAAGTTTCTGACGTTTGTCTTCTGGGTCTGTTATTGTTATTACACCATTCTTCGCCTTATTTTCCAATTTCAGTTATGCTTTGCCTGTTGCCAACAGTCATAGGAGATTCTTTTGCTGCAAAGTCTTCTTCTGTCAGGGAGAAAATGATTCCAATAAGCTCATTTACCTGAGGGTGAGTAACCTAACGAGTAACCACTAAGAGTGCTCTATGTAAGAGAGAGCAAAAATAACATCTCTAATGGTATCTCCTGAAGTTTCTGATACGTCGGTCACTTACTCTTCCAAAGGTGAAGTCAGGTCCTATGAGCCATATTTCCCATCAGTGCAGATGTGTCATTTAAGAAGTTTAGAAGCAAAGGAGACTCATGTTCTTTTCACCATAACTTTCCTTATTGCTCCTTTAACATCCTTGTTCCTCAGGGTATAGATTAGAGGATTCAGCATGGGTGTCAAAGCCCCATAAAATACTGATATAAACTTGTCTTGGTCACGGGAGGACTTGGATTGAGGTTTCATATACATGGAGATAGCTGCCCCATAGAAGATTGTCACCACAGTCAAGTGAGAACCACATGTGGAAAAGGCCTTGAATCTGCCCTGCGCTGAACGAATCCTTAGGACAGCAGCAGCAATTCGGACATAGGAGAGGAGAACAAACCCAAAGGGTAGGAGCAGAGTGAAGATGCCAGTGATGAGGATCATAAGCTCATTGAGGCTGGTATCAGAACATGCCAGCTTAATGAGGGAGATAATCTCACAGACAAAATGGTTGATGACATTAGCCCCACAAAAGTGAAGCCTCAGGGATAAAATGAGCATGGAAGTAAGTACAAATGATGCCCCCCATGAGCTAGCAGCTAACCAGATACACACGGGGCCATTCATGACCACGGAATAGCGCAGGGGATTGCTGATAGCGACCACACGGTCATAAGCCATGACAGCCAATAAGAGGCACTCTGCTGTGGCCAAAGCCAAGGAGACACTCATTTGGGTCAAACATCGTGGGTAAGAGAGGTAGGGATGGGTAGAGAAGCAATGAACCAAAGCCTGGGGCATGGAGGCTGTTCCATAGCAAAGGTCTAAGAAAGACAGGTTACTAAGGAAGAAGTACATTGGAGTGTGGAGGTGGGGGTCATAGAGAATGAGAAAGATAATCAGTCCATTCCCCAACAATGTGCTGATGTAAGTTATCAGTACCAATGTGAAAAATGTGTCTCTCCACTCAGGATAGTTAGAGATGCCAATAAGGAGAAACTCAAACACTGCTGTGGCATTGTCCATGACCATCCTTCCCTCTTGCCTCTGTTCATTGAATGGGTGCCTATGCCGCTACCTAATTTTACCTGAAAGAACGAGAATAAAGATGGCAGATATGAGAACACTGGAAAGAATTAGGGTGTGTGAGATCATTAGCTTTTTCCTTTTCAGAAGATATGGGACACAAATGGGGTATCTGTAATGACAACAGAGGCAAAGCTAAAAATTCCTTCTTCAACCCCGGCAAAGGGGGGTCATCTTTTTGAAAATAGTTATAGGAGAAGTTCTCCAGTCCTCCTTAAGTAGCTGTCTTCTTGGATAATTTTTCCCAACTAAAAAGAAAGGAAAGGAAGACCATATGCCTGGATCTCTCACATGTTATCCATTTCCCCAAAATAAATCTGATGCATAGACATGGTTGATCCTTAGTTAGCTTGAGTTACTAATCTTGAATTACTAATACTAAACAGAGTATCTTCTGGCAGATAACACATCTTGGCTAAAACACTGTTTTTGTGGCTGGCTCTCATTCCTAGATTATACATACCTCCATGTCCCCATAATAGCTAGATCTATCAAGGTGCTTGACAGAGTGGGTGCAATGAACCTCTTTGACCTGAACTTCTTATGTAAATAGAGTAGTTCATGGAATGCTTGAGGTCTGTGAGAACTCTCTGTCAATATCTTCAGTCAAAGTTACATTTCTGATTTATCCTATGTTTTCTGTGCTGTGGTTGCTTTACCCTAGTTAGGGATGTGAAAATCTAATGTGATGTTTCTAAAAGTCTGGGTGATAAGGAGAATGCCTGAGTGAGCAGCCTCATTGAAAAGGTTCTCTCTTCCCCCACTTACCACTTTATTTTATGTAGCACATTCCAATATCTGAAACTGCATTGATGCTTTGACTGTTTATTATTATTATTATTATTATTTCTTTTCAAGAGGCAGAGTCTCACTTTATTGCCCTTGGTAGAGTGCTGTGGTGTCACAGCTCACAGCAACCTGCAACTCCTGGGCTTAGGCGATTCTCTTGCCTCAGCCTCCTGAATAGATGGGACTACAGGCGCCTGCCACAGCATCCGGCTTTTTTTTTGTTGCAGTTTGGCCAGGGCTGGGTTCAAACCCACCACCCTCGGTATATGGGGCCAGCACCCCACCCACTAAGCCACAGGCACTGCCCCTGTTTGTTTATTATTTGTCTCTCACTCAAATATAAACTTATTGGGGAACAGAACCCTATTCTGGTGTGAACTGGTTTATTCCTAGCATCTAGATCAGTACCAGAAGCATCACAAGAACTAAATAGATAATAAATGAATATATAATGTTATAAGCATGTATGGCTATTATCTAGAATCTAACTATTCCTATTGTCTCCTGCACTGCCGTCCTCTATTCCAAGGCATCATCATTACTCACTTGGGTTCTGTCAGTAACTTCCCTATTGATTTCCCTGTTTCTGGCTTTGTTTTCATTCAGTTCAAGTGATTCAGTGAAATTTCAAGTCAGATCAGGTCACTCTTCCATTAAAAAAATTTCTTTTTTCTATTGAGGAGAGAGTGACATACAAAAATGTGTACGTCTTGAATTTGAAGACAAGTATACAGGATATCCCAAAAGTTGCCCCTTAAGTTACCATATATGGAGAAAATGAGAATTTGTGGCTCAATGTATATTTATTTACAAAATATTAATTTCAAAATTTTACAAAATATTCTTTATGTGTTTGCCACAACTTTGTAAGAGTTTGCAATGAACACACACACACACACACACACACACATATATGTATATATATGAGATAGAGTCTTACTGTCACCCTGGCTAGAGTGCTGTGATGTCATCAGAGCTCACTGAAACCACTAAGTTCTGGTTTCAAGCCATCTTCCCACCTCAGCCTCCCAAAGTGCTAGGATTACAGGTGTGAACTAGCACTCCTGGTCTTGTAATGAATATTTTGTAAATAAAGGTACATTTAGCTATAATTTCCCATTTGCTCTATGAATGGTGACTTTAGGGGTGACCTTTGGGATGCCCTGTAGACTCACTAAACAGTCACCATTAATAATGCCAGAATATAACTATTACCTCTAAAAGTGCCCTCCTTTCTTTTAGCTTTGTAAGAAGAACATTTAACACAAGAGCTATACTCTTAACACATTTTTAAGTGTATGGTCCCATGTTGTTAATGATGGCTTCCCATTTTGATTTTGTTTAAAACCCAGTTGCCTTACTCTGACATAAAAGGCCCTCCTCAGTTTGTCTTCCCATTGCCTCTCTGATTCCAGTTCCTCCTGCCCTCTCCCTTGCTTACTGGCCTCTCTCATTTGTCCTCAAACACTCAAAGAACATCCCTTTCTCAGAGCCTTTGATTTTGCTGCTCTGAGTGTATGAAATTTTGCTGCCCCATATTTATGAAACCCAGATCCTTACACAGCTCTGCCCCATATTTATGAAACCCAGACCCTTACACAGCTCACCTATCACCCCTCTGGTCTTTTCTCATAAGGCTTTTATTTTTTTTTCAGTGACTCCTTCTTGGGTCACCTCATCTAGGAGTTCATCTCTATCCCATTTTAACCTTTTATATTCCCCACTCCTGCATTATGTTCTCCTTAGATGTACATTGAGCATATTGTATAGCTTATGCATGAATTATGTTTATTGTTTGTCTCTCTCAACTAGAATGTACACACAAAGTGGTCATTTTTTTTTGTTTTGTTTATTGCTGTGTGCCCAAAACTTAGAATAGTGCCTGTTTCAGGATAGATGTTGAATAATGATTTGCTGAATGAATGTGTGAATGGAATTTTTAAGATGTTCCCTACTGGAAGGCAACCTTTCTTTTTCTATCTGCCTTTTCCCTTAACATTGCTGTTTGCATGTTAAGCACCCCTTAATATATATGTGCTCCCCACGTATATATCTGTCTAACAAGGGTACAAGTGAACTTTTCTAGAACTAGAATATAAATGTTTTGATACAATGATTAAGCAAATGACATGAAAGTTATGTTAACCAGCTCGATGAAAGTGTTTCAAATTGTATATGAAAACAGCACAATGTACCCCATGTTTGCATTAATGTATACAGATATCAATTAATAAAAAAAAATGAAAACAATGTAACAAAAAAAAAATATGTATGTGCTCCTTCACGAGACTCTCCTTTCTTTTTCTAATCTCCTCCTCCAAGAAGCTTCTGCTACTTACTGGCTATGTTTCTAGCCAGCAAGACATGTTTCTTCCCCTCTCGCCTGAATTTTCATTTCCAATTTGCTTAAACTAAATTATCTCTGAAAGCCCTTCCAGCTTTAACATGCTAGGATGATCTGGTTTCCCTTAAAGGAGAAAAAAAATCCCTTACTCCTCAGAGAATGAGGAATCTATCATATTTTTTTTCTTTTTTTCCCCTTTGGATAGAAATCTGGGCCAGGGAAAGAGTTTTGGGGTTTTCTAAGGGATACAGCGTCTCTAACCATCTCTGAAATGGGAGACTCATTTGCCCTTAAGAGCCTTTAGGAAAACAGATTTCACAAGTCCTCATTTCCATGTCCTGGCCTCTCAGTAACCTATCCCTGTGTTACATTCTCTACCTTGCTCAGCCTGTCAGACAGGCTCAGTATGCAAAGAATGGAAATCCATGGGTATAAAAGCTTTTGCCATTTGTAAACAAATGTAAGGGATGGAAGGGGTCATGACTTGCCTTTAAAGGAGTATTCTCAGAGCATGAAAGACCTAATGCAGCTTTCGCTTTCATTTATTGTGGAACCCTGAGAAAGAGGTTTTGCCTTGGCCTACCTCCACCTTTCGAAAACGAAAATTGAGAAAATCATCACTAAAGAAAAGAGAATACACAAAGATAAATGTCAAATAAAATATGAAAAAATGCCCCCAAAACCTGTTATATTCTACTTTAGTCAAGTCATGTCTTAAAACTTTTTGAATAATTGAGAGTAAGTTTACCTCTTAATTATCTACACGTGGGTTGTTCACAGTGGACTGTTTTAAAAGATGATGGGAAGGCTGCAGGTGGGAGGATGAACTTGTTTTGCATAGAATCTCATGGCTGATTGTTATGACATTTAATGGTCTACTCTGCTCCTTGAACTCTTTAAAATCCACTCATTTTGTTGTTAAGTATTAGATATTGATAAATATATGTTTTACCTTCTTATATGAATATATCATTTTTAATGAGCCTCAGGGTAAATTTTGTTTCTCCAGTATTGAAAGAGAGTTTATGAAGTGTCTATCCTTCAGTCCCCATCAACCAAGTAAAATAAATTGATAAGCCATTTGGCTAAAAATTGTTTATCAATCTGTGGCTGTAGTACAGACTTATTTTGAAGTGGCAGTAAGCTTATTGATAGAGATTGTGTTTGGACCCATGACCTACCCTCCATTAGTACTACATTTACATCCATGGAACTGAAATTGATGACAATTTCCATTTTCATTTAAAGGCTACTTAGAATATAAACCAAGGAGCCTATTTTTCATTTAGTTTGCCCTCCAAAGACAGTGGCATGTTATCCTAGAACTACAATTAAGAGATTCCTGGCAAACTGGGTCTAGCATATGTTCTGTGTTGGTCCTTATACCTGCAATTATTTGTACAGCCTGACTTTCTTTTTAACTAATGGCTGCCTCTTATCTTCCTGGTTATTGCCCATGCCAGATCGATAGTAAAAGACTCAAGAAAAAGAGAAAAGGAGAAAATAAAAGAAATTAGAGCCTTGCTCTCTTATCTACTCACCATTGGTGGTCCCTCTCTGGAGCAGAATGGGACAGCTCAAAAGACCAATTCTCTAATTGTTGCCAGATTTAGAACTGTAATGATCTCTTTGCAAACTTTCCTGGCAATACTTCAAGAGCCTTCCCAGATTCTCAAACTCTCAAATGCCTGGAAACCTCTGAAGAAAGGAAATTCTTTTATATTAGGTCAAATTTCAATTGACAAATCCTTTGATCTGCAACCCTTGATAATGGTACCCAATTAAATTATTTAATTTCTTAAGCAAACATTTCTTCCACTGACATTGGACCCACATACAACCTTATTCAATCTTCTCTAGAAAAATTACAACATATAGAGGATTGAGGTCATTTGTACACTCTGCATCAAGACCCACAGGTTATTTCAATTTGCAACCTGCTAGTTTAGACATCTATTGCCTTTTGGCAATATCTTATCTCTGTGAACTGAAACCCAACTGAACCAAATTGTCACTTTCTTTAAAGAGAGGGAAACAATACAAAACTTTCTGCACCCAATCCTTTAAACTAAGTTGGCTGACTTCTGGGAGTGGTCCTGGGTTCTGTACATACCCTACCAAGTTTTCTACTCTTTCTCCACCACCCCTTTTAGTGTTGGAAGTGAAAATATACAGTTTGACCAAGGTCCTGGGCATACCTACATCAGCAAAAAGGTCTAATTGCAGTCACTCTAACTACCCACTAAAGCTGGAAAATGGACACAAGCATTTCAAAAGCATTATGCTCCACTTGGAACCATAAAAACCTTTTGCCTACTTCTCACTTATCCAGAAAATGTAACCGGCCAGAATCTGCCTTTTATTGAGTAGTTGCAATGACAGAAACTGAGCTGAATCTCCTTTTGCCTCCATCTAGGCTCTGCTTTATTGGAAGCTGTCATCAGGCCTCTCTGTCATGTTTGGCTCTGAACTAAATCTATAAATCCTACATCCTTGGCCTACACATGATGTCTGGGGTCCAATTCTCTTCCAGATTCGATTCCAAGTGCAGCAAGTTGGTGAGCTTCTCAGTGACTTAAATAAGCTGAAGTTCCAAAGTTCTACCAGACCATTTATCTCGCAAGTAGAGTTCAAAGTTTCTGATCTTCACCAGAAAGAAATAATTAACTTCCGAGAGCTTCAGGGACCTTATCCCAAACAAGCAATTAAGTTTCGCCAAACCAGACATGTTTGAAAAAAAAAGAAAGAAATGAAAACCCAATGTGGCATATTGTGTAGGAAAAACAAATAAAGAAAAGAGAAAGGAGACCTTTGAGACTATAAGACTTTTGTATAGCACTGCTGGGCTTTCCATGGAAGTAAGAAATAATTCTTTTTTATTTTGGCCCATGGTTTCTTCACATTCTTTCTGTATGAAATTGGTGTCATGACAGAGCCTGTAGCTGGTAGACAAATGTCTATCAAGGGACAAATGGGATAGAGAGTGCACAACAGAGAGTGCATGTGTCATCAATCCCCAGGTTGAAATGGCTCTTCTGTTTGCCTTTCTAGTTATACCACCAGCCTGCTCAAACAGCCTCCATGGGATCTTTTTTCAATTGTACCAAGTCTATATTTCCTTATCTGCCATGCAAGGTCAACTATGGCAATTCCTCAACTGTCATTCAACAGTCATTCATTCATTCATTCATTCACACGTGAATATAGAGAAATAGTTCAGTTTCTGCCATTGCAGCTACTCAATTAGTATCTCATGAGCACAAAAAAAGAAAATGCCAAGGTGGTTCCTACTTTCAGGGAGGTTCTGTTTGATAGGAGAATCAGATATTAACTAATATTCAAGAATATAAAAATCCACTTGTGATAAGTGCTATGCAGTCAGACTACACAGCCATAAAGGATATTTTATCAATTCCCATGCTCACTTTGATCTCATGAGTCAGGTGAGCTTCTTCACTACCCTGTGAGCACCTTCTTGCTTACTCCCCCTCCTTCTGCACTGATTTCTATTAGGTTTTAAAGCTAAAACCTACCCTATCTTCCAAGCCTTAGCTTAGTTCTCTGGTTCTTTTGTGTTTCCATGTTATCTGACTCTTACACTGTATCATAAGTGTAAGAAAGATCATTCTTTTTGTACTTCTTCAACATTTTTATAATATATGGTAGATACAAAGGTAGTGGGAGGCAGTCTGGGACAGTGGCTGAGGTTGTGTAGTCAGGGATTTAGTAGCTCTATGAACTTTTTCATGCAACCCACGTAATCTGACCCTAATTTTTCCTTGTTTATGAAATGAAAAAGTATATATAAAATGTTTCAAACAACACAACTGTAAGAGGGACTTTACTTAAAAAATGCCATTGATATAACCTGGTTCCTTGTGCTTTCAATGAATCCCCCAACAATAAAAAAAATGCTTCAATCAATGCCTGGAACATGCCAAGTTTCAATAAATATTAGCACATTAACTTGTTTTTACTTTTCTAATTGGTGCCTATATTTTTTATTGATGAGAAAAGTGAGACCTAAAGCAATCAAGTGAATTGGCCAAAGGTCATACAATTAGTTAGAAACAGCTATGGATGGAGAACTCAGGTTGTCTTACTTCCACACCAGTGTTTTTTGTGAAATTATCTTTTCTTTGATATTTGCTTCGAGGATCAAGGTTGTAACTTAGGTAACTTGGTGTGCCATGATAGGGTGCTATATTAAGACACTTATCTTTAGCCAAGTTTTGTTTCATTGCCTATCATAACACAATTATATTTACAATATGCAACCCATTTATATGAGAATAATCTAGCTTCAATCAGCCTCATGGTCACAGAATATATACCTAATATGTCATTCCTCATATAGGCAAAAGGGGAGGACCCAAAGTGAGAGTGGACTCCTCACAAGATGCCTGATTTTGGACAAGTCACTTCAACCTTTGGGGGCTTCAGTTTCTTTGGCGGTACAGACCATCTCTAAGGTCCATTCCACTTATGGCATTCTTAATTATAGAAAAATAATTTCTATTCAAATCATTCCTTTTGATTGTAGGTCATAAATATTTTTCTGTACATGGAAGGAAGTAAAGGAAGTTCTTTTAAGACCTCGTAACATGGTGCTAGGACAGAGATGGGTTATGGTGAAAAGAGAAACACTAGTGAATTCTTTAGTTTTTGTGTATGTATGTAGCCTAACAGTCAAATGAAGGCTGTAGAATATTTAATAGCAAAAGTTACGGTGGGCAAAGGGAAACGGGCAGGGGTTGGGGACTGAGATGGAAATGGAATACATTTCACTGCTTTGGAAAGACTGACTAGCAGAAGATCTTCTTCAGTAACTTTGCTTCTGATGAACCTTTGAAAAATTATTAGTCAGAGGACAAGCAAAAGAATGAGTATGAAATTTATTTCAAAGATCTAACTGTGGCAATCTTTGTCATAGTCTTTGGGTGTCTGTCTGGAGTTATGCACAAATTCATAATCCTAATACAGCAAGTAACAATTCTGCCTTCTACCTTTCCTTTCTGTTAGGAGGTAAGGCTGAGCCATGGATTAGCCGAAAGAAAAGGGGAAATGAGGTGCTGGGGTGGATTGACTAGCCAAACATTTCATAATAGCCTTTAAACAGATTTCTAAGGAAATTCATCTCAACATTGAAAAATGATGTTCTCCTTTAAAGTCAAAATAATGTTCTTCTCACCTTTGTTGCTTTGGGTTGGTCCTGGACAAACAGAACACTGTTAATAACTGTGTATCTCAGAGATTCCTTTAGGCTCTGGGGGCATGATTAGCCTCTGTGTACATCTCAAAGTTGAGCAATTAAAAACTATTTTTTTTCAAACTCCCAAAGATGACACACTGGGCATTGTTAAGAAGTTGGCAGACTTGGCACATAACTTCACCTGAAACTTCCAGCCCCATAATGACATACTAATTGTAAATAGTGGGGAAAATATAGAACATTTCCTCAAGATGAAAGTGAAGAAACTTTAAAGGCTTAACAACCATGAAAAAAAATTCTAAACAAATAGAAGCCAAATAGTGGGTGTTTTTTGAATTGTTTTGAATTTAACACAAGAGAGTTCTAACAAATGTGCTTATCGAAATGACATATATTTAAAAATACTAGATTATCACAGATGACTTCAATGTAAAAATATAAATGGCCTTTGGATAGATCTGGGTTATAGTCTTGGCTGTGTCATAAACTTGTGTATGACTATAGTAAGTTCACTAACCTCTTCCTGTTTGTGAAATAATGAACAGTAATTACTATCTTAGGTACTGCACAGGGGTGTGGCAAGGATCAAATTGTATGCTGAGTGCAAAAGACAGTTGAAGATATAAACACATATGTAAATTCATGGGATTATTTTAAACCCAGGGTCTGAATGGAATCAGAGCAAGCCTATATAACTCAGGATCTATAATATTTCATTATTTGCAGAGAATACATATCCATAGATATATATATACATTAGCCCATTTAATTTCACAGCAGATTTACAATCTGGATAATAACTCCTTCATTTTATAGATTAGAAAATAGGTTTAAGAAATAAAATAATTTACATGCGAAGTGATGACCAACTTCCCTAGAACATAGTCAACACTTGATAAATGGCTATTAGTGTTATGGATATTCTATCATATAGTCACTTACTGTGTTCATCCATATTAACGATGTTATAAGCTCCTGAGGAGGAGTATTACTTGATAAAAGCCAATTGACTTAGAACAGCTCTTAGAGAGGTGAGGTCATGAACTGAATGCAGAGGTCACATTTCCAGAAAATTCAGATTACTTGATCTGTTCAGTCACTCATTTATGTATTCACTTACTAAATAAACACCTATTGACTATATATTGTGGTTTCAGACATTATGTCAGGGGTTCAATGTTCAGAAATAAATAAGTGGAGGTCCCTAACTTCAATGATCATATCATTTAGTAAGGAGATACAGACATTTAAGATAGTTCATGCAAAAATTCATTATAGGTGAAAGTGACTCAGGAAGGTTGAAGTGTGCTCCTCAATGTTCTCTCTTGGCTCTGCTCCAAACCATCAGCTAAATAGATAAACTTCTGTCCTTTCAGCCTCCTTCTGGACGCAAGCTTCTGTAAAAAGCTGGCTGCAGTCCGCCATCTTGGCTCCGCCCCCTGGGGATTTTTTTTAATGCTGCCTAATTAATCCATACTCCTTTTGTTGCACCAATTAATGTTCCAGCTTCCATTCAAAGCCTAACCTGAAGTCTTGCCTGTCTCTGAAATCCTTAGACCATGGTGGGTATCAGTGATCTTAGCCTTGACCAATGCTTCCACTTCTCTCCTCTTAGCTGGGGTGTAAATTTCTTGAATTCATGAAATAAGACTATTATTAAACAGATTTTATTGTCTTTATTTTCTCCAAGTCCACAGAACACATGATAAGTATGTACTAGAAACAAGAGTTAGAAGACAATTAATGATTTTTATGTAACTGCACAGCTTACCCAGTAAGGGGACTTTTGAACATCACTAGAGGTAGAATTTATGAATGAAAAGTGGTCCCTCTCATTATTGTAAAGCACTAATTTTTACAAAGTTCTCCCTATTCAGAGCCAAAGATTCCTGCTAGTTGCACTAAATGAAACATCACTGTCAACAATTCTAAAATATTTTCTACCATATTTCTAGGGTAGAAAAACTGAAAGCAGACATTGTATGTGTATCTGTTTTGAATCCAAATTTTAATTCATTTAACTGCAGACACATTAAACAAAGATGTGTTCTCTGAAATTAGATTGATACAAAATCTGATGCATTTTTTAGTGCATTAATGTTTTTGTTGGTTGCTTTTTATTATTACTATTGTGGAGAGTTCTTTTGAGCAGATGGAAGTGTAGAATTCAAGCAACTTGTGGAGAGAGATGTGTCCAACCACAGTTTAAGGGCACATAACCTACAAAGTCTTTTTAGATACAGCAAAGAACAAAAGCATTAAACATAGGACAAAAATCGTGAGAAGAATATTTAGAAGAACATAATGAGGATTTGTGGAGTTATTGGAAAAAAAAGATGATGGCCGTGAATTAATCAGTCTCTCTCCCTTTCTTTTTAATTACTTGCAACACCAATACTGAATACTAAAATCTTTAGGGTATTTATGGCTGTAACTACTTTGCACTGAATCTAAATTTGTCCTTGTAATATGGTCTATATTTTTGCTAGCACAAAAGAAGTCAGGGGTTAGTATGGCAAACAGTATCCTTTATGAGAAAGCTCAGTTCAGTGTAGAGCTTGTTTGACCTATTTAAATGGTAGAGAAGTAAAACATGGGAAACACTGAAATAGTAAAGACAGGTTTTCTGTGATGTGATACTTCGATAGTTTCTTTTTTTAAATAAATGTCCTATTTATAAATAAATGTCCAATTTATATTTACTTCCCAAATATAAATACTTATGTCAAGCCAGGCATGGCGGGTCATGCCTATAATCCCAGCACTCTGGGAGTCTGAGGTGTGTGGATTGCTTGAGCTCAGGAGTTTGAGATCAGCCTGACCAAGAGTGAGACCCTGTCTCTAAAAATAGCCAGGTGTTGTGGTGGGCACCTTTTATCCCAGCTACTCAGGAGACTGAGATAAGAGGATCAATCATTTGACCCCAAGAGTTTGAGGTTGTTGTGAGCACCAGGGCACTTTAGTGAGGGTAGCAAAGTGAGACTTTGTCTCAAAAAAATACACAAATAAAATAAAATAAAATCTCATTTTCTCTTTTCCAAAAAACAAAAACAAATGAAAAAACCCTGCAAATATCCTATTTAGATTTTTAGTGTTTAGTGCGTGTATACGAAGTACAGAAATTTTGTGAAATATAATACATGTTTTGTGAAACATAGTACATATTTTCTCTTGGGACAAATTTCCTTGTGCAAAATAGAAAGGAAAAAGACAAGAAATCAAATAACTAGATGAGGACAACTGCAGAAGGAAGTTCATAGAGAGTGTTGGGGGAATCCCAGGAGCAGTGGCTCATGCAAAGGTGAGAATAGCCCGTGTCATTAGGTAAAAGAAGAGGGGCATAGAGACTACTGCATTTTGTTCGGAAAATGTTAGCTTGATTAATAATCTAATAGCTTTTTTAGTCTTACGTAAAGCAGTACATTTCTTTAAGAAAAACCATGATTTTGTATCTTTTAGATACAAATTCTAACAAGGAGGAGACAATGAGAAACTGAAATGCTACGGAATCAAATGGTGAAAACCTGAAGGGCAGTTGCTTGAAACTCTGTCCCAGGGCTTGCTCAGCTAAGGCTGCAAATTGAACATGTGAACAGTGTTGCCTGCCGGACCAGCCCAGGCTTGCAGCAGCATCAATCCCATCACTTAATTCTTCTCACAGTGGTAATGGCTATTAGGTGACTTAACAAGGGTGTGCGTGATGTGCTCACGAGATGGATTTCAGCGGCAGTGATTCCTGGCTGGCACTTTCTATTAAATCTAGAGTTCTTGTCACTCATTGATCAACTGCATGAAATCTCAAACAGGCTTCCTAATCATTGTACGTGTATCGATTCTCACTGCACACGGTTACCATGTGAGTGACAATGACATCTGTAGCACTGAAACTCAAGATATGCACCAGTAATGGATTTCAATTTTAATTTTATATCTCCAGATAGCTGGACAGATTTTTTTAATGGAGCTTATTGCACAAGAAATACTAGGAAAGAGTAAAATTAAATAAGAGAAAACCCCAACTATGTATTTTGATTTGAAAAAAAGTTTTTCTATTTACACTTCGGATTTTTTAAAAAATGTGTTGATTATAACGATATTATATTTTCTAAAAAGGGTACATCACTTTGCACTCTATAAAGTGCTAGTCACACAAAGGAAAACAAACTAATAAAAATGACTTTTGCCTCCCAAAGCTAATAGATAGCCAGTTATTTAACTTTCCAATGTATTCTTGTAAAAATTGCCTCCACTCTGAGGATAAACTTGAGTTTGCATATCTTACCTCTCTTATTTCTTAGGACCTCAAGATTCACTAGAAAAAGAAACTCTTTCTCAGGAAATGTAATCACTAAACTCAGTTATACATATATTATTCTAAAGGTGATATGTGCATAAGGATTTTTTGAGAAAAAGCAGCCAAGCCTTCTAGTTCAATTTGGCTAACTAAATTCTTGTGGTTTCTCCTCTCATCTCTCATTGCTAAAATCCTATTGAAAAGGTAGATACTTGTTAAGTGGCATTGTGGGAAGAAACAGTAGCATCATCCCTTGGTCAGAAATACTGAGATATTTCTAGAAGGAGAGAGAGAGAGAAGGAGAGAGAGAAATGAAAGGACCCATAATAGAGACAGTTCAGTTTTTTCTATCAAAGTTTCAGAAAAAGGCAGAACTTGGAGACAACAATGCCAGAGAGATCTCTATCAGAATTTTAAATATGGACATTTGTCAGAAGGTCAAAGATCAGAGGGGCTAGGAAGCAGAGAAGCACAACAGCCAGAAGAAAGTCTGCAATGCCAAATGTGAAAAAGAACAAAGTTGAAATCAGAGCAATGACCCCAGAAGAAATACAGATAATAGTAATTTACAATTCCAGGGAGAACTGAAGAATTGTCCATCCATAAAATGTGAAAACATCATTATGAAAAAGAATAATCATCAACTACAAAATATTTCTTTTTCTTTCTTTCTTTCTTTCTTTTTTTTTTTTTTGCAGTTTTTGGCCCGGGCTGGGTTTGAACCCGCCACCTCTGGCATATGGGGCCGGTGCCCTACTCCTTTGAGCCACAGGCACCACCCCAAAATATTTCTTAGAAATTAAAATATTATGGCCAAAATTGAAAATTTAATCAAGTAGCTGAATGGGTTATGGTCAAAGATGGGTTAGAAATTGGTAGAAAAAAGATGTGTCACAGAAGGTGAAGCAAAACATCTAAGATGAAGTACTACAGAAAAGGTAAGATTACTACATATGGGTAATGGAGAAGTCATATCTATTATCAATCTAAGAGGAGTTTTAGAAGAAGGGAAAAGGAGATTAGAGGAAAGAAATAATGAGCAGCAAAATATAAAAGAAATGCATTGATATTAGGAAAGACTCACACCTTCACACAGAGTGCTAAGCAGACCTTCTGAATTTTCTGAGTGAGAATTAAGGGAATAATTAAACAACCAGCATGAGAAAGCAACTCAACAATACAAGGAGATAAAAATACCATGTCCTTAGAAGGTCAAGGGAAAGCAATACGTATGTATAAAATACTGTTTCATATGGACTGGTATTTATAAACAGTAGGTATTCATTTCTGAACAAAATTATCCAACAATAAAATTCAGAGAAAGGGAAAATTAATACAAGAAAGGAGACATGTGATATAAGAAAAAGTAGTAAGTAAAAATAAAACTTTATAGAGATATCTAAATCATTTCTATCACTATGGAAATGTAATCTAGAAGGGAAAAGGCAAGATGGCCAACTGAAGCCAGCTTTCAGCAGAGGCTCCCATCCAGAGGGAGGAATAATGGCCAGAACCCACCCAATAAAGTGGAAGATCAGGAACTGAGCTGAGAGATAGGATTCATAGGTTCATATTATCCCTGCTGAGTCAAGTTGGGACTCCAAGGAAATAAATTTCAGGTACAAAACTCATCCCAAAGTGAACGGGAATCCTTCCCCTCCCCCGCTCAGGAGAGTAGCTTGAGGTGAATAGTGAACAGAGGACCTTTTGTTTCACCAAAGGGGAGAGAAACACTGAGGGCCAGGACTCCCTCCACAGAGAGATACCACTGCAAGTCTAGGCAGTTTCTTGCCTGGGACAAAAGTTGAACTAATATTCTCCCTACCTTTCTGAACTCCCAATCCACCCTTCCCCCATCTCTTGGCAGTCTGGAAGACTCCATTCATAAAGAAATGGCTGAGATGTCAGAAACTGAGTTCAGAATTTGGACTGCAAATAAAATCAACAGAATTGAAGTAAAATTTGAAGTAGAAGTTCAAGGAGTAATTCAAAAGTTGTCTCATTAATTCAATGAATTCGAAAATAAAATCACCAAAGATTTTTACAAATTGAGGCAAGAATTTACATCCCTCAAAGACCTGAGAAATACAGAAAAAGCCCTCAGTAATAGGATGGAGCAGGCAGAAGAAAGGCTTTCAGACATTGCAGACAAAGCTTTTGAATGTTTCCAAACGCTGGAAGATGAAGAGAAATGGAGAGAAAAGAAGGATCATTCCCTGAGAGAGTTGTGGGAACACTCCAAAAAAGCAAACATTTGCCTTATTGGAATTCCTGAAGGTGATGAGAATGATCTGAAAGGCACAGATACTCTACTCCAAGAGATTTTAGAGGAAAACTTTCCAAACATGGCAACAGATACTGAAATTCAGATAGCAGACAGTTTTAGAACCCCAGCATGACTCAATCCAAATAAAGCATCCCCTAGACACGTTGTAATTAACTTTGCCAAAGTTAATATGAAAGAGAAAATCCTGCAAGCACCCAGATGTAAGAAAACCGTAACGTACACGAGGAAGAATATTAGAATGACTGCAGATCTTTTTGCTGAAACTTTTCAAATTAGAAGAGGATGGTCATCAACCTTCAGTCTCCTAAAACAAAACAACTTTCAGCCCAGGATCCTTTATCCAGCTAAACTGAGTTTCATCTATGATGGAGAAGTCAAATACTTTAATGACATTCACATGTTGAAGAAATTTGCGATAACTAAACCAGCTCTTCAAGATATTCTCAGGCTCATCCTCCATGATAACCACCACAATGCTCTAGCACGAAAGTAAACTCACTCAGAAATTATTGATCAAAACCTAACTTCCACAGTGGCAAAGGATTAAAAATGTCCACTGGTCTTTCAAAAAACTTGACACCCCAAATATTACTGGGCTTATCAATACGCTCAATTAATGTAAATGGCTTAAATTGTTCACTAAAGAGGCACAGTGTGGCTGACTGGATACAAAAACTCAGGTCAGATATCTGTTGCATGCAAGAATCTCATCTTATCTTAAAGGATAAATATAGATTCAGGGTGAAGGAATGGTCATCTATAATCCAGGTAAATGGAAAACAGAAAAAAGCAGGGGTTGAAATTTTATTTGCAGATTCTTTAGGCTTTAAACCAACAAAAGTAATGAAAGACAAGGATGGTCACTACATGTTTGTTAAGGGAAACACTCAACATGAAGAGATTTCAATTTTTCACATTTATGCTCCCAACCAGAGTGTTCCTTAATTTATAAGAGAGACCCTAACAGATATGAGCAATTTAATATCTTCCAGCACAAAAATAGAGATTTGGCAGAGTTGGATGATCCTCCAAGAAGAAACTAAGCAAGAAATTTTGGACTTAAACTTCACCATACAACAATTGAATTTAATAGACATCTATAGAACATTTTATCCTAACAAAACTAAATACACATTCTTCTCATCAGCCCATGGAACATTCTGCAAAACTGATCACATCTTAGGTCACAAGGCTAACCTCAGCAAATTTAAAAGAATAGAAATTATTCCTTGTATTTTCTCAGATCATCAAAAAATAAAAATTGAACTCACCAATAACAGGAATCTGCATACTCATACAAAGACATGGAAACTAAATAACCTTACGCTGAAAGATATCTGGGTCAAAGAGGAGATTAAGAAAGAAATTACCAAGTTTTTGGAACAGAATGATAATGAAAACACAAATTATCAGAACCTCTGGGATACTGCAAAGGCAGTCCTAAGAGGGAAATTTATAGTGCTCCAAGCCTTCCTCAACAGAATGGAAAGAGAGGAAGTAAAAAACTTAATGGGACAGCTCAAGCAACTGGAAAAGGAAGAACATTCCAACCTCAAACCCAGCTGAAGAAAAGAAATAACCAAAATTAGAGCTGAATTAAATGAAATAAAAAACAAACGAATTATTCAAAAGATCAATGAATCAAAAAGTTGGTTCTTTGAAAAGTTTAACAAAATTGATAAACCCTTGGCCCTCCTAACCAGAAATAGAAAATTAAAATCCCTAATTTCATCAATCAGAAATGGCAAAGGCGAAGTAACTACAGACACCTCAGAAATTCAAAAAATTCTTAATACTACAAAAAACTCTATTCCCAGAAATACGAAAGTCTGAAAGAAATTGACCAATACTTGGAAGCATGCCACTTTTCTAGACCTACCCAGAAAGAATTAGAAATGTTGAACAGACCTATATCAAATACTGAAATAACATCAACTATATGAAATCTCCCAAAAAGAAGAGTCTGGGACCAGACAGCTTCACATCAGAATTCTACCTAACCTTTAAAGAGGAACTAGTACCTATTACATAACCTTTCCCAAAGCATAGAAAAAGAAGGAATACTTCCCAACACATTCTATGAAGCAAATATCATCCTGATCCCCAAACCAGGAAAAGACCCATCAAGAAAAGAAAATTATAGATCAATGTCTTTAATGAATATAGATGAAAAAATATTCAATAAGATCCCAGCAAACAGAATCCACCATCACATCAAACAAATTATACACCATAACCAAGTTGGTTTTATCCTAGGGTCTCAAGGATGGTTCAATATATGTAAATCTATAAATATAATACATCACATAAACAAATTAAAAACAAAAACCATTCTCTCAATTGATGCAGAAAAAGCTTTTGATAATATCCAGCATCCTTTGATGATCAGAAGACTTAAGAAAATAGGTATAGAAGGGACATTTCTTAAATCGATAGAGACCATCTACAGCAAAACCACAGCCAATATCATATTGAATGGAGTCAAATTGAAATCATTTCCACTCAGATCAGGAACCAGGCAAGGTTGCCCATTGTCTCCACTGCTTTTTAACATTGTAATGGAAGTCTTAGCCATCGCAATCATGCAAGAGGAGGCAATCAAGGGCATCCAAATAGGAACAGAGAAGATCAAACTTTTACTCTTCGCAGATGATATGATTGTATACCTAGAAACCCCCAGGGATTTAACTACAAAACTCTTAGAAGTGATCAAGGAATACAGTAGTACCTCAGGTTACAAAATCAATACTCACAAATATGTAGCCTTTATAGATACCAACAATAGTCAAGCTGAAAAGACAGTCAAGGACTCTATTCCTTTTGCAGTAGTGCCAGAGAAGATGAAATATGTGGAGTTTACCTAACAAAGGACATGAAAGATCTGTATAAAGAGAACTATGAAACTCTCTGAGAAGAAATAGCTGAAGATGTTAACAAATGGAAAAACATACCACGTTCATGGCTGGGAAAAATCAACATTGTTAAAATGTCCATACTACCCAAAGCAACATATAATTTTAATGCAATCCCTATTAAAGCTCCACTGTCATACTTTAAAAACCTCAAAAAAAATACTTCATTTTATATGGAATCAAAAAAAACCTTGAATAGCCAGGACATTACTCAGAAATAAAAACAAAGCAGGAGGAATCACGCTACCAGACCTCAAACTATACTATAAATCTTTAGTGCTCAAAAAAGCATGGTACTGGCACAAAAATAGAGAGGTAGATGTATAGAACAGAATAGGGAATCAAGAGATGAACCCAGGTGCTTATCATCATTTGATCTTTGATAAGCCAATCAAAAACAGTCAGTGGGGAAAAGCTTCCCTACTTAACAAATGGTGCTGAGTGAACTGGCTGGCAACCTGTAGAAGACTGAAACTGGACCCATTTCACCATTAACAAAGATGGTGAAACTGGACCTCTTTCACCATTAACAAAGATAGACTTTCACTAGATAAAAGATTTTGTAAGACATAAAATATTCTCCCAGGCCAGTTTCTTCAAGTGTTTTCCCTTTACTTTCTTCTAGTATTTTTTGTAGTTTCATGCTTCTAGGGTATTGAAGCAACACCAAAAAAACATTACTGGGATCTAATCAAATTAAAAAGCTTCTGCACAGCTAAGAACACACTAAGTAAAGCAAGCAGACAGCCTTCAGAATGGGAGAAAATATTTGCAGGTTATGTCTCTGACAAAGGTTTAATAAACAGAATCCACAGAAAACTCAAACGTATTAGCAAGAAAAGAATAAGTGATCCCATCTCAGGGTAGGCAAGGGACTTGAAGAGAAACTTCTCTGAGGAAGATAGGTGCATGGCCTACAGACACATGAAAAAATGCTCACCATCCTTAATCATTAGAGAAATGCACATCAAAACTCCTTTGAGATATCATCTAACTCCAGTAAGATTAGGCCACATCACAAAATCCCAAAACCATAGATGTTGGCATGGATGTGGAGAAAAGGGAACACTTCTGCACTGCTGGTGGGAATGCAAACTAACATGTTCCTTTTGGAAAATACTTAGGGCTCTAAAAATAGATCTGCCATTTGATCCTGCAATTCCTCTACTAGGTATATATCCAGAAGACCAAAAATCACTTTATAACAAAGATATTTGCACCAGAATGTTATTGCAGCCCAATTCCTAATTGCTAAGTCATGGAAGAAGCCCAAGCACTCAATTGACCAATCAAACTAAAATTAGAAAAATGAAAATGCACGTAAATAGAAGACCTGCAGTAAGATGGTAGGCAAGAGGCAAACATGTTGGTAAGCACAAAAAAACCCAATGTGTTAGAGACATACAAAGCCACAGTTTTTAAGATGCAATTTAAATAATCAGCTACTTCTTTTTACTATTAGAGACACATTACACATTATCCCCAAACAAATGAACAAAAATAAGCTGTACAAATACTAACAGTAGTTATAATAATAACTGATCAAATATGATTCTGAGTGAAAAGCCATTTAATCAGATTAAAAGTGGTAACTCAGAATGAAAAGATGAAATTATCAAGAAGCTATAACAGCCATGTATCTTTATGCCCTGAATGAAATGGTCTTCATATATAAAACATGAACAGTTAGAGGCAAGAAGAAAATCATTAAACCACAAATAAACCAGTTTGTAATATAACGCTGATGACTGACTCCTGTGTTACTGATAAATCCAGGTGGAATCACTTTCCTTCTTACTAAAGCAAACCATTCAGTATTTGTTTTAGAGTGGGCTTTGGAGATGAATTTTCTGAAAAGATTTTTATTTCACCTTCGTTTATGAAGTGCAGTTTCACTGGCTATAAAATTTTCAGCTGAAAGTTATTTTCTTCAGCACTTTGAAAATACTTTTATCTTTTAATTTCTGGGGTGTTTTTTTTCTCTCTATTTTCAGCCGTTTGTGTTACTGGTCCTGCTTGAAGAGACTGTGCTATTTCTCTCAGGCTGTTTTCTTAATTTTTTCCCTTTGTTTTCAGTTCTGTTACTCCATTATAAATTGGTGTACTTTTTTCTACTATGTTAGAGAAATACACATTGGAACGTGTAGTGCTTTTTTAAACCCAGGATTTGGTTTTCTCGTCAGTAGTGGGTAAATCCTCAGCCTCATCTCTAAATGCACTACAATTGCACATATTTTTAGATCCTTTATTATATATTGTTTGTTTCTTATGCTCTTTTGTCTCTTATTCTTTTTTAAATTTTCCTTTACAAACTTCAGCCTGGACAGTTTACTGAACAACCTTTTCAGTTTACTCATATTCTGTCAGCTATGTCTGAACAACTGTTAAGCCAATTTCAGGGAATTTTAAATTCAGTTATGTATTTTTTAAGAATTTTTGTTTGATTCTTTTTAGGAGTGTTTATATTGCCTGCTGAATTTCTCCTTTTTATGTAGAGTTGGTCAGTCAGCTGGTACTTCCATTTTCGTATTCTAAATACTTACATGGAGTTTTCATCTTAATAACGTTTATACATTATGTCTATAATAAAGATGATATAATAAAAGTTAATTGATTTAACCTTTACATATCACCATTATTATTTGCATATTAGATATTATTTAAATACATAAATAAATATATTCTCTTTAATAATAATTTTCCTATGAAGAAATCAAATACAAGAGAATCCTATTCTCTGACCTCACTAGTAGTCTCGCACCGCCACATTCCTAGTCAATCTCTCTCTCTATACCTACAGATAGAGTGATATCACAAACAGTGATAACAACTAATACAGTTTAATACACATACCTGTATGCGGACCAAACCCTAAAAACCAGTTAATGTGTATTTAAGGTGTATCTATGGATTGTTTTCTAAGTGTAGTTAAAAATTAATGGACCCATACCCATCTATCTTTTGATCTGAATTTGAAACACTGGAGTGTAGTGTTCTAAATTTGATGATGATGTGACTGTTAGTGTAACAAATACATAGTTTTTTTATGTTAATGAGTTATTTTTCTGATATAAATCTTAAGTTTTAAAAATTGATTGGACGTTATTTTTGCATTTTATCGACCCATTTTCTTAACACATTGAGATGATTTTTTTCTAATGCATTAACAACAGCAATTTTCATGTGCTTATACCCTGCACTGAGTACTTAATAGATATTTCATGTTGCTGTTTCTTAATTTTACCCCCAAAAGAAAGATATAAAATAACATTTCTACTTTACTAATGACAATGAGAAAAGGCCAGTATTTGGAGTAGTTACCAAAGATCACACCAAATTAAATTTAGCGTGTAAAGCAATTACTGAAATTTCCATTGAAATTGACACAGTACATTCATAGTCTTCTAATATTTAGTCAATACTGTATTTACAAAGAAAAAAACTACTTATTTAAGGTGATTTATTATTTTTGAATAGTTTTAAAATAGGTTATCACATATTTTTGACTCAAATTCGCACATGAGAAGGGCCTATAATTATCTGCTAAAAAACCTTTTAGAACATTTTTCTATCTCGTGAATTATTTTAAATAACAAATCTTTCTAGGGTGAGAATTAGGAAAAAATTCCAAATAAATATCCTGCCTCCTTAGCTCTACACTTGTTATCTTAAATTTTAAAAATATTTCAAATCATTCAGGTTTTTCTCTCGCTTTCAATTCCATTTAAGTAAATTATATTTTATATTATGTTATCTTAAAATTATTAGCATACTTTTAACTTTTTTTTTTTTTTGAGACGGAGCCTCAAGCTATCCACCTGGGTAGAGTGCCATGGCATCACAGCTCATAGCAACCTCCAACTCCTGGGCTCAAGCGAGTCTCCTGCCTCCGCCTCCCAAGTAGCTGGGACCACAGGCGCCC
>CAUYQV010150724.1:0-21930 GCA_963574575.1 Galagoides demidoff | reverse complement strand
TTACTTACTCTTATTTCTGCATTTATGGGGCTATTTAATAAAACATTTATTCGAAATAAATATATCTTAAAACTTTATTTTTCTTATTAAAATATGTCTAATTTCACAGCTCTAAATCTTCTGTAATGACCCAAATGATATCTGTAGTCTATGGCTGTAAAGAAATATGTATGTTTATTAGGCATATATCCAGAAGACCAAACCACATTACAACAAAAATATTTGTATCAGTATGTTTATTGCAGCCCAATTCATAATTACCAGGTCATGGAAGAAGCCCAAGTGCCCATCGATCCACAAATGGATAAATAAACTGTGGTATATGTACACCATGGAATACTATGCAGCCAAAAAGAAATATGGAGACTTTACATCCTTCATGTTTACATGGATGGAGCTGAAAAATGTTCTTAGCAAAGTATCAAAAGAATGGAAGAAAAAGTGTCCAATGTACACAGCCCTATTATGAAACTAATTTATAGCTTTAATATGAAAGCTATAACCTAATTATAGCCTAAGAATATGGGGAGTGGATCAGGTAGGGGAGGGAGGATGGGTGGAGGGAGGGTGATTGGCGGGATCACTTCTATGGTTTATTTTACCCTTGTACAAGTGAATCTTTCTAAGAGTAGAATATGGAAGTCTTAACACAGTAAGAAAATGACAAAGGCTATGTTAACCAGTTTGATGAAAATATTTCAAATTGTATATGAAAACACTACACTGTACCCCATGATTGCATTAATGTACACAACTATCATTTAATAAAAATAATAATAATAAAAAGAAATCTGTATGTTTAGTGTATGCCTAATACTATAATCCTTAAATCTGTATGTTTAGTGTATGCCTAATTCTATAATCCTAGAATCTGCTAGGCACTTTATATGATTTATTTATTTTAATCTCATAATCCTTTAATTGCTAGTAGAAGGCAATTAAAATGTCATACATGGCATATGCTATTAATACATATATGTAAATATAGATATATACATAAGCATATACATACATATATTTTAAATTGTGAAGATTTGATTATTATTCCTTACTGCTTCATAAAGGAATGTCAAACACCAGCATATGCATTTAGACATGTATAGTTCTTAGAAGAGTCACTTTAGAAAGCTATATAGTCATTCCAATAATATCCTTTTGCTTAATCAGGTTAATAACATGTGAGTATCTTATCTCATTTTGAAGGTTGTCTGTTTGCTTTAATCATTGTGCCTTTAGCTGTGTGGAAGCTTTTTAGCTTAATCGGGTACCGTTTGTTTATGTTTTGGTGTTGCTGCAACTGCCAATGGGGTCTTCTTCATGAAATCTTCATGTTGTATTGTCAAGAGTTTTCCCCACACTTTCTGTTAGAGTTTTTATCATTTGATGTCTTAGACTTAAATCTTTTATCCAGCGTAAGTCAATTTTTGTGAGTGGTCAGAGGTGCAGGTTCAGTTTAAGTCTTTTTCATGTAGCTAATCAGTTCTTCCAGTTCCATTTATTAAAGATGGATTATTTTCTCCAGTGAGTGTTTTTGCTTGGATAATCAAAGATCAGACGGTGATGTGAGTCTGGTTTCATCTCTGGGTTTTCTAGTCTGTTCCATTGATCTATCTTGCTATTTTCATGCCACTATCATGCTGTTGTGATCCATATAGACTTGTAGCATAACCTGAAGTCTAGTAAAGTGAGGCCTCCAGGTTTGTTTGTATTTCTCAGAATTGAGTTGGCTATTTGGGCTTAGAGTCACTAAAGAGTGACTTCATAATCATTCTTTCCAACTCTCATTCTCTCCTCTCCCTTAATTTTTGGATCTGTAAATCCTGCTTATGGTAGAAGCAGCAACAAAGATGAATTACCTCTCCAGAGGATACTATATGATATTCTGGATGACATTACTCCAGGAGAACAAAAATTTTCTAAATTACTACTTTTAGGCTATTATAACATAAATTTCTGGTTCTTCTGAAGAAAACTTATCAAACTATTCTGTCTTTTTACATAATTCTTCAAGTCAGCTTAGGCAACGTACTGAATATTGGCTTTCTTTAATTACTGATATTTGTCTATGTTGGTTCTAAGGTTATAGTTTTCATTAAAAGTGCGATAATTTTTTCTACCATTACACTTTGTAGAACTACTCCATAGGCTGAAAAATAGTGCTAGTTAAAGGGAAAATGGAATCTAGAAACCTCGTATCATAACATTGGCTTATAACCAGGATTACTGCTACAAAGTATTTACATTACATTGTCCTTTGCGAATTGATTTAATATCCTTTCATCAGTTTTCTCTTCCTTCTCCTCTAACAGTTGGCATTTTCTTTCCCTCTTCCTACCAGTTCAACTGTTTTTGTCGGTGATCTTCTTGGTGTTCTCCATTGTCCTGAAATATTAACATCTTGTGGTTTGCTAAGAAAGGCTTAATTCCCTGAGTTTATTCTAAGCATGCTAATGAGAAAGTTTTATTAATATGAGGTAGTTGTTATAATACATTATGTAACTTACAGACATGTATAGTTGGGTGCTGTTAATTTGTATCAAAACCCAATTGATTTTGAGTTAAAGGCTTTTATTTTACTTTGAAATTTTAAAAGGAAAAACTTACCATCACTCATTTTCAGAAAGTAGTCAAAATCATTTTTTGCTTTGGTTCATCACCAACCATGAAGAGAGATCAATCATCTTGAAGTGGAGTAGGAGCTGACTCTACTACTGCCCCTTAGAATTTTACTTACTTTTATTTATGCATTTACTGGGCTATTTACAGTAACTCCCTGTAGTTATAGGAAACATTAGCTACCCAACTCTTCCTCAGATTTCACCTCCCATTGGCTCTGAGTTCTATGTCAACTTGTCAACTTGTAAATTCTTATAAGTTCTAGCCAACTTGTAAAATTCTTACATAATTTATGATTATATTTACCATACATTTGTTATTACACTTTCCTCTAATGAAAAGTTACATTCCTGGTGTGTCATTGGGTGTCCAGATTTGAACAAGGTGCATGTAATTGCAATAGTTTTACATACATTCTACCTGCATTGATTATTTATTTGTTTATGTTTATTATTGAATACTTTTTCTAGGTACAACATGCTGCCTTATGTTTTTAGGAATCTGTGAACTATATGACTTGTGTCAAAATCAAGTACCACACGTGTGTCATAAATTTCATGGCTAGAAGCAAACTAATCTCCATTCCCAGTTATTTTTGTAACAGTTCTCTGTCCTTGTGCTATAATGCACTTTGCCTTACCTTCTCCACAAAAAGAGCTGTCTTCGAGTACCATTTTGGAGCTATTATCTAAGGGCCCATGATTCATGATTATAAGCCTTTGTTAATATTTAAGGGTTTATCTCCCTGTAATTCTATCAGCATCCCTGAAATGTTCCTTCTTGTATATACATATGAAAAAATATATATATAGAGATCTTTAAAGTCTTCATTTAAAAAAAATTTTTTTTTTTTTTTTGCAGCTTTTGGCCAGGGCCAGTACCCTACTCCTTGAGCCACAGGTACCACCCTCTTCATTTAGAATTCTTAAAGCTTTAAATGTAGCTCTCTTGATGATCAGTTTTTCTCTTCTCCAACATGTGTCTTCTAATACATTTGGAAATGAAGGTTTACCCCAAAAACCTGACTGCCTAGGTAATATTTATTATCCACATCTTACTTAGTTGTAACACATGATATTGTTTAGGGTGGCAATATGTTCAGCTAAAAAAATCATTTCTCAGCCTACCTTGTAGATATGTGTAATTGGGTTCTTGCCAATTCTCTGTGCATGGAATTTGATGGGAGGAAATTCCAGAATTTCTTTAATAGGAAACAAAGATCTGGGCTCCCTTTTATACTTCCACTTTTGCTCTTTCTTCTTAACTGAGAAGCTGTCGTGGTTATCAGAACTTTAGACGTTATCTTGGCCCCCTAAGCAACCTTAAATATAGAAGTATTGAGGACAGAGAAAACAGACAACAAAGCCTGGCTTTCTGATAATCATGGAGCTACAACGTTGAGCATGTGCTATTTGTTTCAAATCCCTAACATGAAGAATATACTAGCTAGTCTAGTGAGTTCTCTGTTACCAGAAGTCAAGCAAAATTACTAACTGAAGAAATATACCAGAATTAATTTTAGCCCATAGTGATTTGATACCATGAGAAAATGATAAGGTTCTTTGGTTTAGACTGAGAAATGCCCTAAACATCTCCTAGAATAAATATTTGAGTTTTAGTAATAATTGGAAAGTGACTAAATATTTTCCAATTCTTAAAGGTCAATCCAAGAAATTGCGGAAGTGAGATAAGGGAGGCAAGGGCATCAAAACAAGAGCTTTAACATACAGGATATTAGTGTAGGCAATTGGAGCCAAACCAATTACTAAGTTGGTTATCTCTGAGACACAATATAGACCTACTACAGAGATTTCCACTCTGACAGTATAAAAGCAGGGATATTTATCCAGCAGCTTCTGTTGTTGAGGGCTTCTCCTTAAAACACTCGCTAACCAGCACTTACAGCCTTCCTTATCCATGAACTAAGAAAACTTATGTAGCAATAGAATTCTCAAGAAGAGAGTTTTCAAGGGTTTATATGAGAAAGGCACTGGTATTTAAATGAGTTGTGTGTAGCAAGAGGTTTTTAGCTGAGAGTTAACAGTGTCTGCAAAAGTCCTCTCTTACAACTCAAACCCATTGCTCTACACATGAAATTAACTGTCTCTCGCTGGTAACAGTCACAATTTCTAAAAGAAAAAAACAGTAACAGTATTAATAGTAAAATAATGTTGTAATTACTAACAAGAAAAAAGGAGAAAGTGATGCTGACAACAACAGCAGCAGAAGGGATACTAGGATAAACTTTATGCTCTCGCACTTTACCTGGAGGCTGTAACTGATACACATTCTCTCTCTCTTATCCTCCCATTCATCTTAGATTCTCCTCAACCAAAGAAAGAACTTCTTTTGGTCCAGGTTGCTCATTCAATGGAGTAACATAGAAAGTCATCCCTAAAATTCTGATCTGGTCTGTTAGAGCATAATTGTTGGAATCGCACATTCAGAGTCACTAAACATGGAAACACCTACAAGGTTCTTTACTGATTCTCCCAGGTCCTAAAAGTACACCTTCATGTCATTGATAAGAAAAATAAGACTCTAAAATTGGAAGCCTATTATTATTGGGAACGTAAAATCACCTGATCTATTTATTTTAGGCAAAGAAAAGAAATCCTAAAAAGTAATTTCCAGCGTCAGTGTTTCCTCTCAGTAAAAAGTAATGTATTTGACCATAATTCATTATCTTTGTTCATACATGTATGCAACAATAGTTTGTTCAGCTTTTTACATCTAAATTTGTGGAAAAAATATTGGATTATAATTTTATTTTTTAATTAAGTCATATATACATAGATAATGAATACATTTATGCATATGTGGGGTACAATGTGTTGATTTTTTTTATACAATCTGACATGGTTACATCAAACCAATCAACATAGCTTTTGCCTCATTTACTTGATTATTGTGTTAAGACATAATGTTCTACCCTTGACAGATTTGACTTGTACCCTTGCAATATGCTCCATAGGTATAGTCCCATTGTTTAGCCTCCCTCGACCAAACCTCCCCCCTCCCCACCCTTCCCACTCCATTTCTCTCCTTCATCCTGGGCTATAGTTGTGTTTTATCTTTCATAAGAAAGTGTGAGTAAATATAAATTGGTTTCATAGAAGTACTGAGTACATTGGATACTTATTCCTCCATTCTTGAGACACTTTACTCAGAAGAATATGTTCCAGGTTCCTCCGTGTAAATATAAAACAGGTAAAGTCTGCATATATTTTATTTTTTATACAATGTGCTGGTTTTATATACAACTTGAAATATTTTCATCAAACTGGTTAACATAGCCTTCATGGCATTTTCTTAGTTATTGTGTTAAGACATTTATATTCTACATTTATTCAGTTTCACATGTACCCTAGTAAGATGTACCATAGGTGTGGTCCCACCAAATTACCCTCCCTCCACCCATCCTCCCCGCCCCCCCTTTCCCCATATTCTCATGCTATAATTGATTTATATGTTTAATATGAAAGCTATAAATTAGTTTCATAATAGGGCTGCACGTGAATGGATCAATAAATTGTGGTATATGTATACCATGGAATATTATGCAGCCTTAAAGAAAGATGGAGACTTTATCTCTTTCATGTTTACATGGATGGAGCTGGGACATATTCTTCTTAGCAAAGTATCTCAATAATGGAAGAAAAAGTATCCAATGTACTCTCCACCTTTTTTAAGGTTGCATAGTATTCCATGGTATAAATATACCATAATTTGTTAATCCATTCATGGGTCAAAATACACAGGTTTTTCTGAGTGTTGGTGTCCAGAAAGACCTGGCCTCATACACATATGTTAAAAATTGCTACCATTTTTAAAAATTATTTATTTCAGATTAATATGAGGATACAAATGATTAGGTCATGTTGTTTGCGTTTGTTAAGTTCAAGTTAGAGTTAAGTCCTTCACCCAGGAGGTGAGCTCTGATCCTTACATTGTGTCCACTAGGTGAGCGTTTACAATCTCCCCCCCTCCCCCACTTGCAATTGTGTTTTTCTCTCTTGTGGGCATATAGTTGTTTATCTATTGGTTTCATAGTAGTATTGATTGCATTAGATACTTGCTTTTTCATTCATGTGATAGTTTACGGAGAAGAATGTTCTACTCCATCTAGGAAAATACAAAACATGTAAAGCCTCCACCTTTTTATAGCTGAATAGTATTTCATGGTATATACATAAACTACAGTTTATTAATCCATTCATGAGTTGGTGGGCACTGGAGTTAATCCTGTGTCTTGGTGATTGTGAATTGAGCTGCAATTCTAGTGCAAATGTCCTTATGGCAAAATGATTCTTTTTCTTCTGGATATATACCTAGTAATGGAATTGTGGGATCCCATTTATAAGTGGGCAAGAGACATGAACAGAAACTTCTCTATAGAAGACAGATAATGGTCAACAAACACATGAAAAATTACTCATTGTCCCTAATCATAAGATAAATGCAAACCCAAAACACCCTGATATATCACCTAATGCCAGTGAGAAGAGCCTACATCACAAAGTCCCAAAGCTTCAGGTGCTGGCATAGATGTGGAGAGAGGGAACACTTTTACTTGCTGGTGGGACTGTAAACTAATACAGCTTGTATGGGAAGAAGTATGGAGAATCCTCAAAGAGCAAAAAGTAAAGCATCTGCTTTTTCTTTATGTTTATAGTATGTGTAAAATTAGTATTAGTAATAATACCCTTGGTATTAAATTATTTGGAAGAATTAACAAAGGCTTTGGACTTAGAGTTTTCTTTATGGTGAAGTTTTTATTATATATTCAATTTCATTATTAAACATGACTATATTTTTTATTCTTTCATAGTTTGGTAAATCTAATTTTTCAAGGATTTTTAAATTTACATTTTGAAAAATTTTAATTTTAAAAAGAAGATTGCTGGAAAAATAGACATGTAATGGAGGTAGGAGATAATTTTCAATATTTTTAGGTTGTGGTGATGTTAGTCTGTTTGTCAATACATGTTTATTTTATTAAAAGATTAGAAAAAACATAATGTATAAGAAAATAAATTGCCTTCCATAGTTTTATGAGCTTTAATGCCGTTAACATTTTTTGTTAAACATGAAAAAAGTGTCTCCGTTAAAAATTGGAAACATTAAAAACCCACTTGTTTACCAGAAATTTACTGGTTTTGTATAAATTTGATAGAGTTGTGGCATTCCTTAAAGCTCGATGACTAATTGAGCTCTAAAGTACAACCATGAATTGATTCCTTGAAGACATTGATACTTTTTATTTCTTAAGAGTATACAACCTCAATTAATAGAAGGCAAACATGGAAACTTCAATAATATTTTCTATGAATAAAATGGATAAATAACACAACTGTCAACGACATATAAAATATAAAGCCATATATATGTATAAATAAGACAGATTTCTGTAATATCATGATTTCTTTTAATTACTTTAACTTGATGATGTTTTTAAAGGAAAAAATAACTGGTCTGAATTATTCTTACAAAGGCCAAATCTGTGGACAGGAACTCTAGATAAAATGCATTGATTTAATTATACCAGTCAACCTAACAGCTATTTTTAGCTCAAGAGATGACTAAACACCAAGTGCCTTCTGAGATCATTCACTCTTCTGCACCTTTTGGCATCCTGCAGAAAAATTAGAGTGAATAAAGGCATAGATACATCAGTGGGATGGCTGGTACTAGGTAGGGAGTAATGCTTAGAACAAGTTGAAGCAATACGAAAATGTATTCTGAAGCTACCTTCCTCTCTGAGAAATTTGCTGCCAATAAAAGAGGTGGGAGGTGGGGGAAAAGCTCTGTAGATGGGGAAGTTCTTTGGTTTCCAACCATAGGGGCTGATAGTTCAAAGATAACTCTAAAGATCTTAATTTGTACAGAGATTCTCTTGTTCCTTTTAAAATTTCCTAGATCCTTCTTGGGGTCATAGAAGTAAAAACTGCAGTAGAAAAATCCTTCTGAGTCAGAATTTCATTTGGCAGAAGGGAGAGCAAAGTATCTGTGGAGAAAAGTTCAATAGAATAATAAAGAAAACAAGATCTGAGAACCCTTAAAAATAGATCATAATGGTGATATCCGCTCAGAATTCCTTATTTCTGTGAGTTGTGTTTAGCCACCTCTAGCTACCAGGTCTGATATCAGGAAAGACTTTACCATTTTCTTTTTAATATGGCTTGAATGTAGCAAGAAATTAATAAGGAGAATTTAATTCAAATTTACTTCCTCTCAAAGCCAGATTTATAAATGTGCCGCCTGTTGGGTCAGAATTTTTCCTGTTTGTATAATAGCTTGGTTTTCTTGTCCTTGTTTCATTTATTTTCTTTGTCTTTATTATTGTTGGGGATTGTCTTTGTTTGTTAAACATAAAGCATTTCTGTTCTCTTTATCTTCTGCAGACATTGTGGACATGGTGCTAAGAAGTCATACATATCCATTTTGTTATAGACTCAGAGCCCATGCAGTGGCAAGTCACCTGAGATGTCTTTTTGCAACAAAGCTGTGAAGAAAGATGCTTCAGTGTGAGTGTTAGAGGATGGCCTTTCTTTGAAGAGACTCTTCTAGAAACAGAAATTCTTTAGGGTCCCAATTAAACATCCTCTGGAAATCCAATTTAACTTAACACGTCTAATTTGTGTTTGGACGCTGTTCATTTTCTTTACATGCTTTCCTTTCCAAACATCCACGCAGAGCAAGTCCTTCCGTTAGGGGTAGGCCCTCCCAGGTCTGCAGCAGAGCCATTTAGGGAAGTTGTGCTTCATTTGCTTAGCTCTGAGCTTATCGATAATCGATGAAAGGATGGAAAGTCAGAAAATACTCATCTTGTAATTTTTCCAACACTGAGTTCTTCCGATTTAATTATTGCCATGGCATTTTTCCATTCTCATCTAGTTTTTTTTCCAAACAAACATGCTGCCTTTCCCATTTACTGATGTACTCAGCTAATAAACTATATCTACATGCTACATGCTCCAGGGTATGACGAAGATAACTACTCTGATCAACAAAATCAAACTAATACATTAACTTTCTTAAAAAATCATGTCATTAAGATAAAGTCATCTTTATTTTGAAGAGAAGATTGATGTCATAATAAAACATTTTTAAAAATTTACATTCATGTTTGGACTAATGGCATATTGAGGGGAACCACAGAACCTGAATATTTGATACATATGTAGTTACAGCCATTGTTAGATCAGCATAGAGTCACACAAAACATGTGACAGGTTCAAGATCTTTCTTTGAAGAATGCCAAACCAAACACTCCTGTTATAGATGACAAAGTAACATTTCACTCTGACTTATAGATGTTTATATTTTTCTGACCTTAGCACAATATTACACTTTGCCTCGTATAGAATTATTGGCTTAAGTACTTTGAATAATTTTGGAGGCTTACCCAACGCCAGTCCTGGTCTGTCCTTCCTAATGTCACCCAGAGGTCCCTTAAGGACCCACTGTGCCCTCTTTGTGTACCATTCATGATTATCCCAACTCACGAATCCTGGCAGGAGACCAATTTAGTGTAAAGAAAGCAACATAATTCTATGCCATTTGCCATAGTATTTTACTCAAGGATAGGCTTGGGATCTAAAGTCTTTTTGGGAGAGAAATGTTATATATCTTTATTTGGATGTGGATGAGAAAACTCTAATCCTTAAGAGCTGTTAACTGCAATCTTGTAACCAAGAAGAAATCTTAGGATGGCCCTGACTGTACGGAAAGGAAAATACAGGAAGAATGAAAACATAACCCAGATCCTTATTGACTTCATTGAGTCTCTGGATCAAGTTACCCTGAAGCTCTAGGCATTTTAGTGGAAAAGAGTCAATTTATTTAAGCCAGGGTAAGCTGTGTTAACTATACTATTACATGAAATAACTGGTATAGAATGTAATTTTAAATTTTCTGAGACCAGCCTATGAGCTCTTCCTTAACTATCTCCCATTGGCTTGCATTGACCTTTCAGATCAGATATTGGTAATTTAAAGTACTTCGTAGGCTTCTGACCAAGAGTATTAATAGGGTTATCTACTCTCCAACCTGAACAATTAAATTAATGGACACAGTATATGAAACAATGGTCTGTAAGATTTGGACATCAGGCAGCAAAGAATAATGAACCCTAATAGATGGGAAACAAATGAGGTGACCCCTATGATTGTTCAGCTAATTAGCTAGAGAGATTTCATGGGGTTTGCACCCAGGTGGTGTCCCAGGGTCTGCCTGAGTTGAGACAGCCCTGGAAGGTAAGGAAGGGGCTGATGCATCTGGTGTTCATAGATCTAGTACCATAAAGAGATAGCTTGATAGAGAAAGGATTCCTGAGATCAGCAGAGGGGCTTCCTCCTGTTTTCAGCCAAATGAGGTCTTCAGTGTGGTATAATGAGAGGTAATCAGGCTTTGTCATCAGACGGATTTCAGGTAGAATCCTAGTTCTATCACTATTCCTTTCTGACCATTGTCTAGTTTCCTAGGTAACATGGAACTCAATTTAAACATTCATGCATATTAATTGATCTGGATATTTATCTTTCTTTGAAAATTGAATTGTTTGTCATAGCAAAAAGTAGAAATCCAACTGCATTCTTTTCTACATTATAATGGTTTAAAATATAGAACCTTGACTAAATAGAATACTTGTTCTAATATAAATAACAAATGCCAAAATTTGTTTATAATACATTTTTAGGTAAAAAGACAAATACCAAACTGACTTAATATACTTTTTGTAGGAATCAAAATTGGTATAACCACTTTGAGAAAAGAACTTTCCAATATCTAGTAAATTTAAAGATATATGTATGACTAATCTCACTATTAGTTGCATACTCTAGATACCCTCTTGCATTTGAATGCCAGGAGACAGATACATGAATGTTCACAGACCCATTGTTTGCAAGAATAAAAAAAAAAATATTCCAAATGACCACCAATAGTAGACTAATAAGGAAAGTGTAGTACATACAATATTTACATTCTTGAGGCATAATAGATAATTTTGAGTACATACAATTTCTACAATTGTAACTTTTGTATGTTAAGTATTTATGATCTCTAGATACAAGTACAGTTCTTTCCTCAAACACAGACCCAAGAAGATTTTTCCTACCCAAGTTTCCACTAGGATGTAGCCAGCATTATTGATGAATGTTGCCAACTCGGCTCTCTAACAAATAATTGTGTGTGTGTACGTGCATGAATATATGGAATCAGATTCCGAATTTACCACAAATTGCATGTTTATTCATGAGCAATTTGTTTTCCCTCCTGAGTACCGATGGGTATACCTTTTCTTTTGAAGGGCAGCTCTTTCTAAATGTGAAGGATCCAAACCTCATTTGCTAACTAGAAAATTCATGCCTGAAAAAAGCAAATTTTCTAGAGCAAAAAGTCAATCAACTGATAAAGAATAGAAAAGCCCTTCCACAATTTGTTTATTTATTTCTGTTGATAGAGCACTAATGCAACAGAAATAGCAACACACTCTCCAATTTGGCTTAATTTGAGTTAGTATTAAGCCAGCTGCTAGGAAACATGTCATGGGGTAAAGCAGAAAATGATTAATTGCCAACCAAGAAGCACAAAGTTTAAAGTTTTTTTAAAGAGTTCAGATAAAAAGATGTTTTTGGAATGTGGTGGTCAGGGAAGGATTTATCTCAGGTACTTACTTGGCAGCTGGTCGTCAGCCAACATTGGCAATGTGCCCCACTCTGAGAGGAAACTGACAAATTACCACAGAGATTGGTAATATTTAAACTCTATCCTCTGGGCCTGAAATGTTTAAATAGGATGCAGAGTACATTTGGGAGTATTTACCAATTTTATGACAAGTGGAAAGATAGTGAAAATGTTATTGCAAGATGTATTTTTTTTTTTTTTGAGTAGTTAAGGCAAGCTCATAACTTAAGTCAGCGCAGGTAAATGGAGGCTCATTCACCTGGAGATGAAAGATATTAACATAGCCAACCAAGTATGTTCTATTAATATTAATATATTGCAATGTTAGGTACATCACAGGATTACTAAGTGTATTTAGCTGATTAAGACTATGCATTCCGTGAGAGGTATGCAATTAGATGCAAAACTACGTCAGTGGTTTTTAACCTGTACCTTTATGAGCCTATTTGAGAAAAATGAGTACTCACTTTAGAAAAATGTAAGTGTATAACCTGAAATTAAAAAAAATAAATTAAAATAAAATTAAAATAAAAAATATAAGTGTGTACATTAAATACATTAAAATAGGAGGAGAAGGGCGCCCTACTCCTTTCACTCATGCCTGCCCAGAATAGCACTTCTGCCACATGTCACTGAGGCGGGATGAAGATCCTGGTGACCTGGTCCCTGACTAGGAGTGAGAAAGAGATAGTCTTTGTCTTTTTGGCTGCCCCAGCCCAGAGTGAGGCGTCTGGAATAAGAGAGAGTGTCCATCTCATAAAACGGGGGAGGGAGGTGGGAGCAGATAATGACTCAAGTGTCACTGACAATCTTCTGTTCTTACTGAGAGTTAGTAGAATTTCTCAGATAAATTTTTTCCATTTGCTGTATGCCTTTGGGACAAATACCAAGACTTTAAATGGTTATTTTTAAAAATAATTTTCACTCATTCAGTGGTTTGATTCACTGGGGAGAGAGCCTACTGAGCTTTACACTCTACCGTTCTGAAGGCCCTGTTCTGTGAAATTTTGTTTGTTTCACTAAGTTTCAGTGATTGCTTACATTTTAGTGATCGTCAAGGAGAATATCCGAGATAGGCAAGAAATTGCCTTTTGTATTTTCACTTCTGATCTGAATACAATGCTCTACTAGACATAATGCTTAAAAGATCTTTGCTTTATTCTGGTCAGTCACACAGAATTCTGTAAATTATTAAAGATAACTGTAAACAGTAAGTGTTCTGGACCAGGATGATTCTCCAGTATCTTATTTGTTTTCCTTTTTCTATTCGCCTTTCCGTAGGTGGCTATGTGGATTTTTAGATCAAAAAAATGTGAGATGTTCTCAGTGTACGAAATTGTGACAGAGCTTAAAACCAAATTTCCAAGGTTAACTTGCTAAGGTCACGTAACCAGCAAATAGCAGGGCTCAGTGAAACGTGAAGCCTTTTCTTTTGTCCAAAATTTGGTTTATAGCTCTATGCTGTTCTATTGCCTGTTTTATTGTTGTTGGCTCCAACGATGGCATTTGGCTTTGTTGCAGTGCCTTCTCTCTTCCGCCCACTTCCCAAGTTTAGATCCTATCTCACTTTTAAATGTCTTAGGCTCCTGAGCCACCACCTCCTACATGTAATGTAGAATGTTCAGCATAGATAATAGGAATACAAAAGGGCCAACAGCCTGCAGATGGGAATCTTGAACCAGTTCTTACATGTAATCATCAATCCCTAGGCAGGTGCATTACCCAGGACCCTATGAAACATGTAAAATTGCTGAGAGTCCAAAAGAGATCAAGTATGTGAAAGCATGTGGAAATAATACAAAATGAAAAAAAAATCTTCAATAACAATAATAATTGAATTGTGCTTTTCACAAAAAGAAATTGGAGCTTAAATTATGGAATAATAGTATATTTATCTACAATGTGGTAAGAGACATTGATATGTCTTAAATATTTAATTTCATTTCAATAGTAAATGTGAGATAACTCACTGAGCTGAGGATGACTATTCAGGATCCTTACGTAGAAGAAATTTGTAGTTTAGTGTTGGGGACAGTATAACAGAGGTTACAAGGGAGAGGACATAGCTGCAGAATACTGATTATTCCATTACTACAGCAGATGTTTCTCTTTCTATAATGCTGAACTTCTTGCCATTGAAATAATCTTTCATACTATGCACTATAATTTGGAAGGGAACAGAGCATTTGTAGAGGGCATGTGTTGATTCTGACTGCCAAGAATTTCTTCTTCATTCTTCCAGCATTCTCTTTTCCCCATTCCAAGTATCTTTTTACCATGAGGTACTTGCACAACCAAAAACAAATTAATCTTGCTCGGAATTTTCTGGAAAGTCTATTAGAAAAGAAGCTCAATTTTACTAGAAATGATAACTGAGTTATTCAAGAGCCTAGATTTGCTGAGGCCTTCTCTGCCATACTGAGGAGAGAGCCTGCCTACCAACAATGCCACCATATACTATGCAGAGATGATGAAGGAGAGAGCCAGATACTTGCTGATCTTATGTGAACCTTGATTCTCAGCTATATCTGAAGCTAGCAGGGCAGATCTGGTCTTGACAAATTCTCTCAGTGTTTGCTTGATGGAAAAGTCTTTATTTCCCCTTCAAATATGAGACTTATTTTTGCAGGATACAAAATTCTAGACTGGTAATTGTTGTGTTTAAGAAGACTGAAGATGGAGTCCCCATCCCTTCTGGCTCTTAAGGTCTTAGTTGCGAAGTCTGCTGTTTGCCTGATGAGTTTTCTTTTGTCACTTATTTTATGTTTTTGTTTTTGCCTTGTGGCTCTGTAGTCACGAGGGGCCAGTCTGATCGATGGCTGTGTGTCTTGGTCATTGCGTCTTTACAACACATCTCCCAGGTGTTCAGTAAGCTTCTTGTTGTGGATGTCTAAATCTCTAGCAAGAACAGAGACGTTTTCCTCAATTATTCCCTCAAATAGGTTTTCCAGCTTTATGTACTTTATTCTTCACCCTCAGGGATACCTATGATTCTTATACTGGTCTGTATTAAATAATCTCATATTTCTTGTAGTCTTTGTTTGTTCCTCTTAATTCTCTGTTAAATTTTTGACTGCTTGAGTTAATTTGAAGAGTTGTCTTCAAGTTCTGAGATTCTTCTGCCTGGTCTAGCATATTCTTAGAACTTTCCACTGTGTTTTATATTCCCTTTGATGAATTTTTCATATCTATAAGTTCTGTTCTGTTAATATGTCAATCTCTTTGGTGAATTTTACATTAAGTTATTCAATTGTTTCTCTGGCTTCTTTGAGTTGTTTTTATATTTTCTTTGAGATTCCATTGAGCTTCCTTATCAGACTTCAAAATATACTGTAAGTATATTACAAACTATATTGTAATAGTAACCAGGAAAAATATGGTATCAGCACAAAAAAAATGTAGATCAATGGAGCAGAACAGAGAACCCAAACATAAAACCATCCACATACTGCCAACTGATCTTCAACAAAGCAGATAACAACATACACTGGGGGGGAAAGCCCTATTCAATAAATGGTGAGGGCAAAACTGGATAGCTACGTGCAGAAGATTAAAACTGGACCCCTATCTCTCAGCATTCACAAAAATTAATTCAACATGGATAAATGACATAAGTCTAAGGCCTAAAACCATAAGAATTCTCAAAGAAGATATAGAAAAAACTCTTTTAGATAATGCTGTAAGCAAAGAATTCACAAAGGAGACCACAATGGCACTTACAGCAACAGCCAAAATAAATAAATGAGTTTTGGTTAAATTTGAAAGTGTCTTCACAGTTAAGGAAATAATCAACAGAGCAAATATACAACCTACAGAATAGGAGAAAGTATTTGCAAGCTGCACATCCTATAATCAGAATGTAAAAAAGAACTCAAGCAAATCAGCAGGGAGAAAAGAACAAACCCCGTTAAAGAGTAGGCAAAAGATATGAACGGGTGCTTTTCAGTGGAAGATAGACAAATGCCAATAATCACATGAAGAAATTCACAAAATCACAAATTATGAGGGAAACACAAATAACAACATAATGAGATGTCACCTTACCTAAATAATAACAGTTTTATCAAAAAGTCCCAAAACAATAAATGTTGGTATGGAGGTAGAGAGAAGGGAATGCTTATATACTTTTTGACTGAACTACAAGTTAGTTCAATCTCTATGGAAAACAGCAGGAATATTCCTCAAAGCACTAAAGTAAACTATCAGTTAATCCATCAATCCCACTACTCGGTATCTCCCCAAAGGAAAAAAAAAGACTTTTCACCAAAAGACATCTGAACTCGAATGTTTATTGCCGCACAATTTATAATTGCAAAGATGTGTAAATAATATCTATTTATGAGTAGGTTAACAAAATGTGGTATATGTATACCAAGGAATACAATTCAGCAATAAAGAAGGATGAATTAAAGGCTGTTGCAACAATTCAGATGCAACTGAAGACCATTATCCTAAATGAAGTACCTCAAGAATGGAAAAACAAACACGACATGTACTTGCTATTAAACTATCTGAGGAGTGTACACGGGCATTCAGGAAAGTAGAGTTCAATGGGAATCAAGCAGGGAGGAGAGAGGAAGAGAGGATAGGTAAAAACCTACCTAACAGGTACAATGGACACTCTCTGGATGATGGGCACACTCATAATCAAGACTTAAGCATAACAAAATTTGTATCTGTAACCAAAAACATTTGTCCACCCATATTTGGACATTAAAAAAATAAGAAAAAAAATTGTTTAGCATGCTGAAAAAAAATCAAATAGATGTAAATAAAACAATGATATTTCAGCAGTCAATAGTAGATTAGACAGGATAGTGGAGAGCTATGGTCTTCCACTTCCCTAAACTTGGATACTAGGTGACAGGTTGACTAGAACCAACCCTATGTACAAGCATCTTGCTAGGTGGCACATGAAATCATTCTACAATATTTTCTGTAAGCTTTATACACTGTGAAAAGTGTCTGGAATTAATGGTTCACTTTGAGGCAAATGTGATAGTGTTCTAGTGTCTGTATTAGTTACCCTAGTAGTAGGAAAAATAATTTCTTACATGGAAGGAGACTTTACCAAAGTGTTACTCCAGGGTTGCCTCACTGTTCAGCTTGCCACATTCCTACACCATATTCATAGACAAGCTGAGGTGCTTGTAAAAAAATGTCAGTCAGTCAAATATCTCTAATATCCCTTAGTTTATCAATGAAAAAATATTTCTAACATCATTGAGCTATTTAATGAACCATTCATACAGAGTTAGAGAGACTTAATGTGCTTTCCAAAGAACCTTTAAAGTTAGAGCCCTTCATTAGAGTTTTTCATATCCTATCACATCCCTCCTGGAAAGTGGATTTATAATTATGTTTATAAGTGATAAATAATCATGCCTAGTATACACATTAAAATAAATTTGCATACACACAGAGAGACCTAACAGCATGTTGAAAATATCTCAAAGGCATCCTTGACACTTTCTAAAATGTATCAGAAGACAACTAGCACATAACCTGCTGGTGATAGGAGGGAAGAATACTTTCAGTGCCATAATAAAAATTTTGCCTTCTGAAATTATTCAAAGTCCTTTTTAAAAAAACTAATTGTTTTGATCAATTTAAATGTACAATTCACTGGTTTTTACACACCCACAAATGTTGTGCAACTATTACAAATACCTAGTTCCAGAAGCAAAAGAAACTCCATACTCACTCATCAGCAGACGTTCATCTTTCCCCAACCCTTCAGCCCCTGAGAACTACTAATCTACTTTTTGTTTCTATGAATTTGCCTATTCTAAACATTTTATGTAAATGGAACCATATAATATGTGGCCTTTCATGTTAGCCTTTTTTCACTTAGCATTTTGTTTTTAAAGATCATTCATGTTCTAATGTACATCAGTATTTCATTTTATCATGTGGCTAAATGATATTCCACTAGACTAGGGGTTTATACCACAATTGTTTCACCCATTTATCTGGTGATGACCATTTGGGGTGTTTCAATTTCTTGGTTATTATAAACAGTGCTGCTATAAAGAGTGTGTACAAATATTTGCTTAAGTGTATATTTTAGCCATTTTGAGTGTGTATCTAGGAATGAAATTGTTGAATTATATGGTACTGCCATTTCTTTCTTTTTTTTTCTCTCTCTCTCTTTCTTTTTTTTTTGTAGAGACAGAATCCCACGGTAGAGTGCCGTGGCATCACACAGCTTACAGCAACCTCCAACTCCTGGGCTTAGGAGATTCTCTTGTCTCAGGCTCCCGAGTAGCTGGGACTACAGGTGCCCACCACAACAACCAGCTATTTTTTTGTTGCAGTTTGGCTGGGGCTGGGTTTGAACCCACCACCCTTGGTATATGGGGCCAGCGCCCTGCCCACTGAGCCACAGGCACCACCCAGGTACCTCTGTTTTTAATCCATTGAGAAACCAACAAACTCTTTTTCTGCATTCTTTTTTACATGTCCACTAGCAATGAATAAAGATTGCAATTTCTCCACATGCTCACTAGCACTTGCTATTTCCCACTTTTTGGGTTGTAGCCATCTCAGGGGGCATAAAGCACTATCTCATTGTGGGGTTTGTTTGTATTTCTAATGACTGAGAATGTTGGGCTTTGTTTCATGTGCTTACTGGCCACTTAGGTCTGCTCAGCTTCTTTGTCCGTTTTTAACTGGACCATTTGTCTTCTTATGGTGGGGTTCTAAGTGGATTTTAAAAATACATTATGGATGCTATACCTGATTAGATATATGATTTTGAAATATTTTCTCCCATTTTGTGGGATTTCTTTTAACTATCTGGATAGTTTCCTTTGATGCACATTTTTAAACAAATTTGGATGGGCTCTAATATACTTATTTTGTCTCCTGTTGCTCCTGTTTTTGGTGTCATATCTAAAAATCTTTTGCCAAATTCAAGGTCAAAATATTTATCCCTGTGCTTTGTTTTAAAAGTTTCAGAGAGGGGAACCAAAATAGTGTACTAGAAGCAACCTGAACACGCAGTTCTCATGGAGAGAATAGAAAATGCAAGGAGAAATTCACCTTTGGGCTGATCATCCAAGAGAGAGCTTTGGGAATCAACAAAAAGGTGATGTGAGTTTTCTAAAGTGGAAGACATTGAAGTGGGGTGACCCACTCAGCAGGAATAGAGGCACATGGGGAAGGTGCCTGGATGTGGGGAAGGGACAGAGAGAACTCCAGGGCTCACGCTTTCCCTGCAGACGATGCAGTTGGAGCCACGGAAGGGTCCCACCACTCCAGCAGGCTGCTCAACTGGCTGGAGACTGTGCAGTAGCATTGCTCTAGAGAGAAGGCAAGCAGGGATTTTTAAAGCATTTTTGGTGCAAACTCCAGTGTTAAGAGTGATGAAAACACCCCTCTCTGTCTGAAACCAAAGAAAAGGCTGAATTCACTGCTTATTATAGTTTAGGAAGAACTGTGCTGCAAGACGGTCTCATCAGGCAGGGTATACAGCTGGTTTTATCTCAGATAAGAGTGGTTTTCTGGGAAGCATGCTTTGGCAGACCTTGTGAATGGTAGGTGGGTTTGCATACTGTATAGAAGGATATTACGTGGGTGAGACTTGTTGACGGATTGACACTCATAGCCATGCTACTGGAGTGAGCCTGTTTCTAATTGGCAAGGGACTAATGCTGACCAGCTGGTGTGACAAATTGTGCATACAAAGGTGAGTTGTCAAATTACTTCTTTTGTGTAGGAGGAGTAGTTGATTGTTCTGTAAATTTTTTAGTGTGTTTTGTTCAAATCAATATACAGGTAAAATGCACACACCGTATTTGATTTTGTCTCCTGCACTATTTCTTATTGCTGCTATAAGAAATTGTTACAAACTTAATGACTTTAAACAACAGAAGTTTATATTTTGAATGTCATATGTCTGAAATGGTTATGACTAGGCTCAAATAAAGCTACTGGCAGACTACATCCCTTCTGGAGGCTCCAGGGGAGAATTCATCTTCTTCACTTTCCAGCTTCCAGAAACTGTGATTTTTGACTTGTGACACCCTGCTGTTTTCAGTCTTCTCAAAAACCACATCTCCAATATCTACTTTCTTCATCACGTCTCTATCTCTGACTTTCCTACCTCCATCTTTCACTTGCAAGGACACTGTTGATTACAATGAATCCCCCTGAATAATCTAGGATATCCTCCCATCTCAGAGCTGCAATTTAGTCATAGCTTCAAAGTCTCTTTTCCTAAGGCAACATATTCACAAGTTCTCAAGATTAGAACGTGAAGATGTTTGAGGGGAGGTCTCAAGGTTGGTTCAATATACGTAAAACTGTAAATATAATACATCACATAAACAAAATAAAAAAGACCATAAGATCTGTCAACAGATGCAGAAAAAGCTTTTGACAATATCCAGCATCCTTTCATGATCAGAACACTTAAGAAAATAGGTATAGAACGAACTTTTCTTAAACTGATAGGGGGCATCTACAGCAAACCCACAGTTAATATCATATTGAATGGTGTAAAATTGAAAACATTTCCACTCAGATCAGGAACCAGGCAAGGTTGCCAATTGTCTCCACTCCTTTTTAACATTGTAATGGAAGTCTTAGCCATGGCAATCAGTCAAGAGAAGGTGATCAAAAGTATACAAATAGGGTCAGAGGAAATCAAACTTTCACTCTTCACAGATGATATGATTTTATACCTGGAAAACTCCAGGGACTCAACTACAAAACTCTTAGAAGTTATCAAGGAATACAGTAGCATCTCAGGATACAAAATCAATACTCACAAATCGGTAGCTTTTATATATACCAATAATAGTAAACCTGAAAAAACAGTCGAGGACTCTATTCCCTTTGCAGTTGCACCAAAGAAGATGAAATAATTGGTAATTTACCTAACAAAGGACGTGAAAGATCTCTATAAAGAAAATTATGAAACTCTGAGAAAAGAAATAGCTGAAGATATTAACAAATGGAAAAACACACCATGTTAATGACTGGGAAGAATCAACATTGTTAAAATGTGCATATTACCCAAAGCAATTTACAAATTTAATGCAATCCCTATCACAGCACCACCATCATATTTTAAAGATCTAAAAAAAATAGTACTTCATTTTATATGAAAGCAGAAAAAGCCTTGAATAGCCAAGACATTATTCAGAAATAAAAACAAATCAGGAGGAATCATGCTACCAGACTTCAAACTATACTATAAATCAATAGTGATCAAAACAGCATGGTATTGGCACAAAAATAGAGAGATAGATGTATGGAACAGAATTGAGAATCAAGAGATGAACCCAGACACTTATCATCATTTGATCTTTGATAAGCCCATCAAAAATATAAACTGGGGGAAAGATTCCCTATTTAACAAATGGTGCTGGGAGAATTGGCTAGTGACTTGCAGAAGACTGAAACTGGACCCATTACTCAAAATTGACTCTCACTGGATAAAAGATTTAAACATAAGACATGAAACTATAAAGATTGTTGGAGAGAGTACAGGAGAAACACTTGAAGAAATTGGCCTGGGAGAATACTTTATGAGAAGGACCCCTCTCCCACCCTGGGCAATTGAAGTAACACCAAAAATACATTACTGGAATCTGATCAAACTAAAAAGCTTCTGCA
>CAUYQV010150723.1:0-16274 GCA_963574575.1 Galagoides demidoff | reverse complement strand
CTTAACTATTTGAGACAAGTTCTTTACCAGCTGTGTGACGTGAACACACTGTCACCCAACCCGTGACTCACCTGTTCATTCTCTTAACAGTGTCTTTCGAAGAGCAAAAGTCCTTAATTTTGAAGAAATCCTTCATCATTTCTTTTCTCTTATAATTGCAATGTTGTTTTATGTGTATTTTTCAAGGAATGGATGGGAGTTTTTGTTTGGTTTTTGTGTATGAATGTTCCATTGTTCCAGCATTATTTAGTAAGAAGGCTTTCCTTTCTCTACTGCTTTGCCTTGGCATACTTGTCAAAATCAATTAACCACCTAAGTAACCCTTAAAAAACGATCAGAGTTCATAAATGGTATCAGGGCTTGGCGCCTGTGGCTCAAGTGACTAAGGCGCCAGCCACATACACGTAAGATGACGGGTTCAAATCCAGCCAGGGCCGCCAAACTACAATGACAGCTGCAACGAAAAAATGGCCGGGTGTTGTGGCAGGCGCCTGTGGTCTCAGCTACTTGGGAGGCAGAGGCAGGAGACTCACTTTAGCCCAGAAGTTGGAGGTTGCTGTGAGCTGTGATGCCACAGTACTCTACCCAGGGGGACAGCTTAAGACTCTGTCTCAAAAAAAAATAAAAATAAAAATAAAAATAAATAAAATAAACAGTATCAGATTGCAGTTGTGGATTTAACTGTTTCTCCTTTCTACTTCACGTGTTTTGAAGGTCTGTTATTAGATATCTTAATATGTAAATTGTTACATCCTCTTGATGAATTGACTCTGTTATTATTACAAAATGCCTCTCTTTATCCCTGCTAATAATATTTATCCTGACATTCATGCAGCCACTCCAACTTTCTTTTTATTCAAATTGGTACACCGTATCTTTTTGTATTCTTTATTTTTATCTTTCTAATAAAGCATGTAGTTGGATCTATTGTATTTAATCTGAGATCTGCCTTGAATTGCTATGTTCAGCCCCTTTATGGTCAATATGATTTTACTAATCTACCATCCTGCTATTTATTTTCTATTCGTCACATGTGTTCTTTATTTCACTTTCTCTTTTCTCTACAATATTTTGATATTTTTGTGATTCTATTTCATCTCCTTTGTTAGGGTAATAGCTATAAATTGTTTCTGCATTAGTTTAGCTATTTTAGGGATTATAGTATACATCTTTAATTTATTAGAGTCTAACTTCAAGCACTGTTACTTCACGTATGTTATAAGAATGCTACGAATTATACTTCCATTTCCCCTCTCCTGGTTTTTTGTGCTATTTTGACTTCTATATAGGTTATAAACTTTCTGATTGTTAATATTTTTGCTTTAACCCACTGATGAACTTTTTTAAAAATTTAAAAACTTTTGGTCAGGCGTGGTGGCTGATGCCTGTAATCCTAGCACTCTGAGAGGTCAAGGGAGGTAGATTGCCTGAGCCCATGGGTTAGAGATCAGCCTGAGCAACAGCAAGACCCTGTCCCTAAAAATAGCCAGGTGTTGTAGTGGGTGCCTGTAATTCCAGCTACTCGGGAGGCTGAGGCAAGAGAATTGCTTGAGCCTAGGAGTTTGAGGTTGCTGTGAGCTATGACTCCATGGGACTCTACTGAGGGCAACAAAGTACTATGCTTTTGTGATTACTATAGCCTTGTAGCATAGTTTGAAGTCTTATAAAGCATTGCTTCCAGATTTGTTCTTTTTGCTTATGACTGCTTTGGCTATTCAAGTTCATTTTTGGTTCCAGATGTAGCTTAGGATTATTTTTTCTAGATCTGTGAAATACGACATTGATATTTTGATGGGGATTAGGTTGGATCTGTAAACCACTTTGGGAAGTGTGGACATTTTAACGATGATGATTCTTCCAATTCTTGAGCTAAGGGATGTTTTTCATTTGTTTGGGTCCTCTATGATTTCCCTTTCATCAATGTTTTATAGTACTAGTTCTCCTTGTGGAGATCTTTCATCTCCTTGGTTAAGTATGTTCCTGGGTATTTTATTTTCTTTGTAGTTATTGTGAAGCAGCTATTGAGTCTCAGCTTGCCTGTTACTGGTCTATAGAAATGCTACTAAGGCAGGTCTAGTAGTGACAAATTCCCTTGGTGTTTGTTTTCTGGGAAAGTCCTTATTTCTCCATCATTTTTGAGACTTAGTTTTATAGAATTCAAAGTTCTTATCAGTTGTTCTGTTTAAGAAGAGTAAAAACGCTCTGGCTTTTTCTCTGCTATGAAACATCACCTGTGTCCCCTCTGTCCTCTCAGACACCTTTTACAAATGCAGGAAAGCCTGGCAATCATTTTCTCCCACGGTCTCTTGGAATGAGACATTCCTTAAATTTAAATATCCTTCTCTGCTCATCATGTGAAGATGAGAAGCATTGAGATGAATTGTTAATAACTCAGATGGCTGTCAAATAAGTTCAGGAAAATTCTTCTTAGAAATTCAACAAAGCTTTTCTTGAATATCTGCTGTAAGCCTGATGGATTTTCCTTTGTAGATTAGTTGTTGCTTTCCCATCTTACAGCTTGTAGAATTTTCTCCTTCATTTTGACTTTGGCCCTGTCAATGACTATCTGTCTTGGACATCCTCCTAGCGTTCAATGACCATCTTGTATCTGGATATCTGAATCTCTGGTGATGTCAAAGTTCTCCTCCATAATTCCCTTGCATAGATTTCCTGTGATTTTGGCTTTTCTTCTTCTCTTCCTCCAGTGATGGGAGGGAGACCATCTACAGTTCTTCAGAGCTCTGTTTCTGTGCTGCTCTCTCCTTCCTGTACTGCTCTCTGAGAACCCCCACCTGGACTTCCCCAAACTCTCAGCTCTGCCTCCTTTCTTCAGGGAGATGGCCAGTCTTGGCCTGGGCTCCCCTTTCCTGTGCCGAAAACATGTTCTCCAAGCAGTAGGCTCTGACAACCAGAGGACTTACCTTACTTATTTCTTTTCTCTTAAGAGTCATTTGCCCTTTGTTGCCTGATGTCATTTCATATATTTTGTCAATTTTCAAAGTTGTTTTAAAGTGGGACAGTAAATCCATATCCTTTTATTTCATCTAGGCTGGACACGCAAGTCAAAATTACTATATATAGACGTGTTATGACAAGTAGATCTTCAAAGAAGAGTAGAAGAAAACATTTACTGAGGGTTTCTATGGTTTAGGCGCTATATTTAGTTACCATTAGCTTAACTACCAAGTGAGAGTGATATCATGAACATACTTTGTAGTTAAAACAAAGCTTAGGATAGTTTATACAAAGTAATACAGCTAGGAAATAGTAGAGATGGGAGTGAAATCTCAATTTGTTAGCAAAGTCCAAGTTGTTTTCTTTTTAAAGACATGTCCAGGCTCATTGCCCGTAGTATAGTGGTTAGAGCACTGGCCACATACACCAAGGCTGGCAGGTTTGAACCCAGCCTGGGCCAGCTAAGCAACAATGACAACTACAACAGAAAAATAGCCTGGTGTTGTGGTGGGTGCCTGTAGTCCCAGCTACTTCAGAGACTGAGGCAAGAAAATCGCTTAAGCCCAAGAGTTTGATGTTGCTGTGAGCCGTGATGCCACAACACTCCACCTGGGGAGACATAGTGAGACTCTGTCTCTAAAAAAAAAAAAAAAGGACATCTCTTATACTAGACATTGCATACAAAATTCTGCTGATGAATCTGCCTCCTTAAAAGTGTTTTTAACAACCTGCTGCCAAATAGAATTCTATTGGAGCTTATGAAAAGAGCTCAGCTCAGAGGAGGATGTAAAATACGGGATTTTCCTAATTAAGCTCAATAGCTGGCACTGGTCCCACAGAAAGGATGAGTAAGAGACCACAATGCGTCTCAACCTGACCAAAGAAAAATAAGTCAAAACCCATTTCCTAGTGATGGTTGTTTACTACCATTATCTATATATTCAAAAACTTACATGCATCTTTTTTATGTAGAACTTACAGCTGAGACTCTCATATTGGTATGCTAGAGAATTGTTGCACCATAGCCAATGTGCCCATTTTTTATTAGAATTCAAAATGTGACATGATAGATGTTTTCGGTACAGTTTAAAGGAAGAAAATAGCAGAATTATGACCCACAATAATCTCTGCATTTGATGCTTCTGGATTTCTGATGGCCTAAGAATGTATTTTATAACTGAATCTCTCTTATCCTGGTAGCCTTGTATTCTCACAGGGTTTGACCTTCTAAATGATCCATGAGTAAGGATGAGCCACTGACTAGCCACAGAATATTAGAATTTTCTCTGCTTAATCTTAGTCTTTCTTATGGTATCTTTTCCCCACCAGAAACTGATTCTTCCCTACCGTCATGCTATGAAACATCACCTGTGTCCCCTCTGTCTTCTCAGACACCTTTTACAAATGCAGGAAAGCCTGGCAATCATTTTCTCCCACGGTCTCTTGGAATGAGACATTCCTTAAATTTAAATGTCCTTCTCTGCTCATCATGTGACAGTGAGAAGCATTGAGATGAGTTGTTAATAACTCAGATGGCTGTCAAATAAGTTCGGGAAAATTCTTCCTAGAAATTCAACAAAGCTTTCTTGACTATCTGAATAAATGAACAAAGATATCTTTGCACTAGTCACTTATACCCTGATTCTTAGACACTCCCTTATAGCTGAATGCATCCACATCTGGGGCTTAAAAACTCGTCACTTGTGGGAAAAGCTGTTGAACATCGAATCTAGGTCAAGCATAATGTGAAACAGACAACATTAAAGAAGAGAGTTGGGAGTTATTTTGTTAAGGGCCAGTTGTCTCTCAACAACATTCCAGATTTATAAATGCAATTGTTTACACCATTGAAAGAATACTTGTGCATTACATTTGCACTGTAACATCCATGGCATGAGTGAGCTCTTTGAAAGGACAGTAGCAGCAGCCAGAGGTGCAGTGGGATCCAAAGTTTCACTCATTAAAATTATAAACCCTCCAAACATCTGCAAGGGGGTCCAAAGGGAATGTTGCTGCTTATTCTGACCAGAAATCTTTAATTGGGTCTGTTTTCATCTCTGTATATAGAGCAGAGCCATATCTTACCTCAGAGGATCAAATCTAAAGCCAGCCATCAAGGCAATAATTAATTGTAATCAAAACTACCCTGGAGAAATTCCTTAAATCACCCACAAAGCACAATATAAATGGCCACGTAAATATAACTTTGTGTAGTAATTATTAAGGATCATAAATTATGAGAATCATTGCTGACACTTAAGGAAAAATGTGAAATGGGATGGAGAATGAGTGCAAAAATTCTAAAATAGAGAGTTAATTCTATTTTAGAATTAAAATAGTAAGAATCTGTGTCTCTAAGATATTTCTGTAGATTTGTACATTCCTGTGAGGGATAAATGGGACAATTTACGTGAAAGCACCTAGCATAGGTCTTTACATAGAGAAAGTATGAAATAAGTGTTTGCTAGATTTGAATCAAGTACAGCTTGATCATATTCAGGAATACATTGTTTTCCAGAAAAGTTATAGAGAACTTTACCACTTGCCTACTGACTGTCTAGGGGGGTCCCAATGAACATTTGTTATTCCCATGCCTTAGGGCAGTGGTTCTCAACCTTCCTAATGCCACAATGTACTTTCATTGTTAAAAAAGGGTCTAGACTCACAGGTTGAGAGCCACTGCCTTAGGGCCTTATACTTCCGACCCTTAGGGTAAAAATGTGTCAAAAATCAGCACAAATGTTAAGTGGCTGGTCAGTGGCAGCCAATGAGTATTGTCCAATACTTGAACTATACACATGATTAAACATATGACTTACAACTTCTCTAGTACCGTATCAGAACAGCTTGAAACAATACAAGTTGCAGTCAAAACTTCAAACTTCTTTTCAATTATGTGCAGTTATATAGAAACTCTCTTTGGCATTAAGAACTGGGAAATAGTCTCTCTCCATTCATCTTTCAGGAAAATGAGTAATAAGCAGGGAAGGAAACGTCTTCACTAGTCCATATCAAATCCAAAGGAATGTGGTTACATGTATGTAGTAGATTTTTAAGTCAGTGGCCAAGTCTAATCATGAATGAACCTGACAATTCACGTGATAATTTCTGGATACTCCTAGGAGGGAGATTCTGGACTTCCTGCATTCAAACAAGTAGGGGTTGGAGGCACTGGGTTAGGAAATTAAAGTTATTGATTATATTGATTATTATTTCACATCTACACTGTCAGCCCTTCAATTTTTTCAAGCCTCTCTGCTTAAATGCCCTCTCAGTAGAGGAGTCTTTCTTTACCTATCTGCATCTTTACCTTACTCCTGTTATTCTTCATTTTCTTACTCCTTGCTCTGCTCTGTTTTTCTCATGATCACTTATACCCCCTAATGCAGCGGTTCTCAATCTGTGGGTTGTGACCCCTTTTTAACAATGAAAATACATTGAGACATTAGGAAGGTTGAGAACCACTGCCCTAATGTTATACATATGTATTTACATGGATGTGTTTATTCCACAAGAGTAAGGACATAGCTCTATCAGTTAGAACAGAATCACATAGCAGGTGCTCTGTCAATTGACCAATCAATATTAATAAATATAATTGAAACTATGAATGAATTATTATTTATATAGTATGTGCTCTGAAATATGGATTAGGTAGTATAAAATCAGAAGTTCCAGATTCTGGCCGTCTTCTTGGAGTTTATCATCTTGTAGGTTAATCAAGTATGAGTATCAGATGAGCTGTAAGGTGCTTAGTTTTCTTAATAACTTCTCCCTTTATTCTCTTCTTTCAAACCTTCTACAGGTTCACAGATCCTCAGGTTGACTTTATGACTTCTTTTGAACTTCAAAGCTGGTTTTGATGTTCATTTTAGTGTGTGAGAAAGCTAGCACACCGTCAGCTTTGCCCCGCACCTGACTGGCTGACCTTATCATTTGGCTTGTGTTCTCCAAAGCCAAAGCATACAAAGAACAACTGTTGTTAAGTTAGAGGCTATTTGCCGGACCCACTGTGCTCTCAGAACCCTCCATCCCAGCTCACCTAAGTGCCTTGGATCTGGGGTTAGGCTATCCCCATGATATGGTCTGAAAAATTTCTAAGCAATTTCTCAGAGGCAGAGTCGCTTCTCCCCAACACCACTGTTCCTTCCTGAGAAAATGCAGCACACAAGTTATCACACTTGGAAACAGGAATATCATAAATCAGCCAGAAGAGAACCAGAACGTTGGATGTTAACACCGAAGGTTAGTGTTGCATAGTGGGGAAGAGCTTGACAGAGAGGCCAGGATGACAAGCATTTGAATCTGGTTCCACAGCTCACTAGCTGCATGACCTTAGGAACTGAATCTTACCAAGCATCAGATTCTCCTGCTGAATAAATGCTGAGGATAATAGCAGCACTTACCTCCTGTAAAAGTTGTAAAGGTAGGACAATGCTGAAAAGTGGACTTAATATGTGGTCCATTTCATTCGAAACTTTCACTATTTAACATAATAACAGCACAAGCTTCTTAATATCAGACATTTAAAGTAAAGTATACTATAGATACCAGATTCAAGACTAACTCAAGTAGCAGCACCTTCACTTAGATTTAGATTGTTGTATTAAAAATAAGAGATTTGTGTTGTGTTTTCCAGTGCTATATGTTAGTACGTCTGGAGAAAGTAGCTATCCCTTGTATGTGAATATTTATGCATTTGTTTTCTTGCCTGTATGTTACTGAACAGGTAAACAGAAGTCGACCAACAGAGGTTAACATTCTGACACCCCCAACCAAGTAAAAAATTCCCACGAGTGTTTTGCATCTGTAGAGTGTTTGACATCTCTACACCTCACACCCTGTAAGATGCCCTTCCTGCTTCCTAGAGCTGTGAATACACATTTATACAAATGAAGTCAGAATAAAAGCAAACCACAGATTAAAATCTCCTATACGTTAAGGTTTATCAATTTCTGGCTAAAAGGGACCAGTGTCACTTTCTTACCTTCTACTGACTTGAAGCGATCAGTGTCCCAGAAAGAAGAGAATAGAATTTCTATTATTGAACCTCACACTTCCAGGATACCTGGAACTCAAACTTCCAAACTGTTTTTACATGAATTATCTTATACTAAAAAATAAATTATCAAAAAAAGTTATAGTGGTCACAACCTTTGCAACACCTCACTGTTTACATAGAACCGATATCATAGAGCGTGTAAAGACTGCACTCTGTTGTGCAGGGCCTCAGAGATGAAGAGTTTCTTAAGGTTGACAGGACAAAGTGCTGGAAGCCACATAGGATAAAGTAAATAGGCTAAAGGTTGAAGTGGACATGAAGAAGTTCATAAAAATTGTCTTTCCCTGCTGAGCAAAGTCAATTTAGATGATAAGGGCTGTTGATCTGGTTGTTGAGAGGTATAGTGCAAGGTCTGTCTGTGACCTTGAGCAATTCATTTAACCTTCATGCCCTAGTCTAAGAAACAAGACAGGTGATCTAGGAATCCAGGAATTAGGAAAATTAGTCAGCTCTTACAAAGCCATCAGAATGTAAAATAATGTCTGGTAAATGTTACCTCTGTTATTAATATTAGAGGAATGAAAACTAAAAGGTGAATATTTCAATCAGATAACTCTGGTGGTTCTATTATATATTGGAGGTTAATTTAAATATGAAATCCTACACTTCTGCCCAATTATTCTCAGGTTTTTAATTGGGAAGATGACCATGTTCTTGAATGGCAAATCATTGACTTTAGAAGTCAAAAGACTTGGATTTAAGTTCTTGAATGCCAAGGTCATGGGAAAGTCATATAAATTTTCATATAAAAATGAAAGACATCAATGCCTCCTTAAGAGAGTTATTGAAAAATTCAGTGAGAGAATTTGTTTGGGAACCTTTGGTAGAACAGGAAAAGCCCACACTCTGGAATCAGAGCGACTTTGCTCCAAATTCTTACTCTACCTCTACTCAGCCAGAACATTCTGGGGCCATAGTTTATACATTGTGGACTTTTTCTGTACCTGTAGAAGGTGGTACAGTATCTACCTTAAAACTAGAGTAAGGGGGCTCTGCTTCCGTAGCACAGTGGTTGGGATGCTGGCCACATACACTTGGGCTGGTAGGTTCAAACCCAGCCCGGGCCTGCTAAACAACAGTGACAACTACAACAAAAAAATAGCCAGGCGTTGTGGCAGGCACCTGTAGTCCCAGCGACTTGGGAGGCTGATGCAAGAGAATTTCTTAAGCTCAAGAGTTGGAGGTTGCTGTGAGCTGTGATGCCACAACACTCTACCCAGGGCGACATAATGAGATTCTGTCTCAAAAGAAAGAGTAAGAGAAATGACATCTGAAAACTCTTGATATGTACAGTATTTTGCCTCAGAAAATTCACTTGTCCTAATAATAAAATACATTATAATGGTACAAGAAATCTCAAGGAGAAAGTTCCTTTTGTAGAACTTTTTTTTAACTTTTAAAAATCAAATATTTAGTAACAACAAAGTAAAATTCCACATTTGTTTAAAAATCACAATAAAATTGACATCTGTGTACCAGCCATGAGTTTAAGAAATACAAATTACATTATAAATATCTGTACCCAATCTCACCTTAATCCTTTCCCATAAGGTAAACTATAATCCTCCATTTAGGGCTACTTCTTCTTCTTCTTTTTTTTTTATAACATATGCAAATATTCTCAAATAATGTACTTTAGTTTTAATAACTTTTAGGTCAATGAATTTTTACTTCATGAGATACCTCCCTAACTTTTCTGACTCAATATTATATTTGTGAGGTTTATTCATGTTGTTTATCTACAGATTGATCATTTTAACTACTTTAGTTTATTTCTTTTTTTTTTTTTTAAATATTTCATCATGTAACTATATCAACATTTATTTATACATTCTTCCACTGATGTGCATTTGGCTTACTTCCACTATTTTGGAAATGCGAACAAGGCTGCTATGTATATTCTTGTACAATCTTGTGATTTTTCTTTAGAGTAATTACCTAGGACTAGAATTGCTAGCTTATAATTTATGGATCTTCACCATTACAAAAATATCAAATTGTTTTCAAAAGTACAAATTTATACTCTCACAGAGAGCATATAAAGAGTTTCCACTGATTTGGAAAAGATTACTAAGTTTGGCATTGTCAGACTTGTCATTTTTGCCAATCTGCTGAATGAGTAAGAGGATCTCATTTTGCCCTGGAAGTGAGAACAATGTAACCTAAAAATTGTACCCTCATATTAATTTGAAAAAATTAAAAAAAAACTCAAAAAAAGAAAAGTGGCACTAAAATAAATATTTCTTGATGAATAAAAAAAGATTATCTCATTTTGATATTAAGCTACATTTCCCTGATGACTCATGAGGTTGACCATAATTTTGTTTGTTGCCCCTCTGTGCTTTAGCTATGGATATTTTAAGACTTGCCTTCATACATAAACAGCATGACTGAATCAATGTGCAAGTTATTTACCCTGAATCTGTTAAAAGATCTTTATAAGATGGAATTGTCTTAGAGTAGTCCAACAGGCTTTTTGTGAAGAAGAAAAGGTTATAGAATGTTGCTTTTGAACCCTTTTATATTATTTTCAAAATGTTATAGACTCAATGTCTAGTAGTTTCAGAGCAATTGTAGTATATAATAACTTCATAATAAGCTTTCAGTCAGGTCAAGGTTCTTGGATGCAAATACATATTTGAACTTTCCTGGAAGCAAGGATTCATGTTTTTTCATTAGAATCCTAAATGTGTTTATGACTCAAAAAAAAAAAAATGTCAAGAACCCCTGACATTACAAAAGATGGTTTTGTCTCCTGACTGCTTTTATGGGTGCTCTTCATGGAAGAAGTTAAAAGGTACCAGGGAAATTTTTACCTGTTGGCACCTGTGGCTCAAGTGGCTGAGGTGCCAGCCACATACACCTGAGATGGCGGGTTTAAATCCAGCCTGGGCCTGCCAAACAACAATGACGGCTGCAACCAAAAAATAGCCAGGCGTTGTGGTGGACACCTGTAGTCCCAGCTACTTGGGAGGCAGAGGCAGGAGAATCACTTGAGCCCAGAAGTTGGAGGTTGCTGTGAGCCGTGATGCCATAGCACTCTACCCCGGGTGACGGCTTGAGGCTCTGTCTCAAAAAAAAAAAAAAAAAAAAAAATTTTTTTTTTTTTTACCTGTTGCAGTTAGAAAAGAGAGAATAAAATCAGCTTTTCTTATTCCAGGCCCAACATTCATTATTCCAGTTTAGGATGGAATATCTTACAAGTACTAATCATTTTTCAGTAAGCAGACCCACAAATAAAAAAGAATTGCAAGGTTTGATGCAAGTATTCAAGGATTCTGCATTCATCTTCTTCTTCCTGAATGATTCAGTCCAAATTCTATTAAATCAGGCTGAGTTAAGATAGATAGGCTTCAGGGATTGGGGTACGTAAGCAGTGACAGTAGATAGTATAAACAGGATGAGGAGGGAGTCTGCAGGAGACAGATCCTTGTTTAAGATTTTGGAGTGCGGAGAACCTCTGAGCCAGCAGAGAGGAGGGGCAGTGAGGCAATGAGAAATTGATTACATATGGAGAACTGATCAAGGCAGTAAATAGTAGAAGGTAACAGGGCCCACGTTGCTGACTGTCAAAGAAGGGAGGGACAGAGGAGAAAGGGAGAAAACTAGAAGCAATTTGTGGTTTTGGATTAGAAATTAAGTTGTCTGTTTGGGCTCACTGTTTTTAATACAGATAGATATAGAAATAAATACGTGTGTATGTATTTATAGGGTGCACACCTGGCACAAAGATCTCTGTTTTGATTTTCCCCACTGGGAGAGGGGAGGGGGCAGAAATCAGCGCTCCTTAGAAAAATGTCCAATCCTTGGTTTAAAGTAGGAAAAGTATAGTATGACTCTGGAACACAGTTTTGTGCTAGAACTGAGGATGTCTTGAAAAAACAAGAATGTCGAAAAGACTTAGAGACCAGATTGAAGCGGTTCCCACTGACCAAATCTGTGCCAATTTGAGCATCAAAATAATGAGAGCAATGGATTAGAACTGATGAATCAAATATGGATCCATGAGTCTGTACCGATATAAGTAAATAAATGAAATTGATAGTTTGATGAAGAAGGGGATATTTATTTAATGCATAGTGTCCAAGAACCTTGTCACAATATACTTACTAATTTCAAAGGGGAAAGAGTGACTCACAGTAGTGAAGCTTGGACAACACCTTCATCAACTGCTTCAATACCACCAGTATTAGACAGAGGAGAAGACTTTCTATGGGGTTCCCACCACAGAATCTCAATCTAATCATGAGGAAAGAGTAAAGAGAACCAAATGGCGGGGCATTGTATAAAATAACTTACCCCTGGCTCGGTGCCTGTGGCTCAAGTGGCTAAAGTGCCAGCCACATATACCTAAGGTGGTGGGTTCGAATCCAGCCTGGGCCCACCAAACAACAATGACGGCTGCTACCAAAAAATAGCTGGGCATTGTGGTGGGCGCCTGTGGTCCCAGCTACTTGGGAGGCTGAGGAGACTCGCTTGAGCCCAGGAGTTTGGAGGTTGCTATGAGCTATGATGCCATGGCACTCTACCCAGGGAGACAGCTTGAGGCTCTGTCTCAAAAAAAAAAAATAAATAAATAAATAACTTACCCCTTATGATCTTCAAAAGGGTCAAATTTATGAAAGTCCAGAAAAGACTGAGAAAGGGTCTAGATAACAACTAAATTCAACATGTAATTCTGACCTGGATCCTTCTATAAAAGACCTTGGGACAATCTTTAAAATTCCAATAGCGTTTTAAGCATTTTAGTTTGTTAGTAATGTTTAAATGTGAATTTACTGATCTTGATGGTTTATATAGACGAATATCCCTACTTAAGGAAATATGCAATATTTGGGGGTAATGAGACATCATGTCAGCAACGAATTCTCAAATTGGTTCAGGAAAAGTTTTTGAATTGGTTTTGTAATTTCTAAGTTTCAGATGGTTTCGAAAGTAATTAATAAAAAAGGATATATACCCAAAGAGGCAACATGAATAAAATCAAGATAAACTATTTTAATTAAATTTCTTCATAGTAGTCAAAGCCCAGTGCTCACCAAGTACATGCATTTTAACCCAATTAATTAAATCACATCAGAGACGAGTAGGAACAGAGAGATCAGAGAGTGATATGTATGTACTGAGCAATAGATCCAGGAAAAGGAAACCATGCTGAAGTGTAGTCTAGTCAGACAGATGGTTTGGGTTCAGTCTCAGCTCCCCCCTCAGTTACAAGCTAAGTAGCCCTGGGGAATAAATTAGTCTTTCGGAACTTCAGTTGTCTCATTTGTGAAAAGGGAGTGATGATAATGTTCCTTTCCCAAAGTTTTGTGAAGATGAAAGATGAACAGTGTTAATTAATGATCAAAACACTGAGTTCATTGCAAGTGCCTAAAAATGATACTTACATGTTTTGGTCACCTGGTCTTGCTTTGTCACCCCAGATAGAGTGTAGTAATATCATCATGGCTCACTGCAACCTCAAACACCTGGGCTCAAGTGATCCTCCTTCCTCAGCCTCCGAAATAATTGGAACCACAGGCACCCACCATAACACCTGGCTAATTTTTCTATTTTTTGTAGAGACCAAGTCTTGGTCTTGCTCAAGCTGGTTTCAAACTCTTTTTTTTTTTTTTTTTTTGAGACAGAGCCTCAAGCTGTCCCTCTGGGTAGAGTGCCATGGCATCACAGCTCACAGCAACCTCCAACTCCTGGGCTCAAGCGAGTCTCCTGCCTCAGCCTCCCAAGTAGCTGGGACTAAAGGCGCCCGCCACAACGCCCGGTCATTTTTTGGTTGCAGCCATCATTGTTGTTTGGTGGGTCCTGGCTGGGGATTCGAACCCGCCACCTTAGGTCTATGTGGCTGGCGCCTTAGCCGCTTGAGCCACAGACGCCGAGGCTGGTTTCAAACTCTTGATCTCAAGTGATTCTTCCCCCCTTGGCCTCCCAGAGTGCCAGGATTACAGGTGCAAGCCACCGTGCCCAGCTCATCTTTACAATTAATGGTATCATTTTATTTATTTTTGTATCCCCCCTGTTTCTGTTAAGAAATGCCACCTTTGCTTGCCTTGCTTCCTTTTCCTTCCCCAATTCTGACTTTCTAGGCAGAAAAGATTTATAGATACTTCCTAAATGTTTTTGAATATGGAAGGTGGTATAGGGCAGCGCCTGTGGCTCAAAGGAGTAGGGCGCTGACCTCATATGCCATAGGTGGTGGGTTCAAACCCAGCCCCAGTCAAAAACTGCAAAAAAAAAAGGAAAAGAAAGAAAAATAAGGTGGTATAAAGCTAGAAATAATGGTAACACTAACAAAATCAACAGGTAGCATGGACCATTTCATTTAATCGTTTCATTTGTAAGGTTAAGAATACTCCTTTTGACATGTGAAAACAAATGAGTGATATTCAGTAGCTTTATGACCATTATATATGTGTGTGTGTGTGTGTATAAGCAATGCTTTGACTCAGAGTTGTTTTCTTCTTTTTCAAGTTTAATTGTGCTTGCTTCTAAAAACTGTGCTCTTTTGTCCCTTAAGATTTCTGAGAGTGGTAACAAAACCAAACCTATTATTTGGTGGGAGCTCCTAAAATATTTATTATGTCAAATTATATTGAATATTTATTTTATGTAAAATGCTAAGAATCTACGGTGCATACCATAACGCGGATGGCTTTATCAGCTCTGTTAATGAGATACATTTGCTAGGGGAGGGGATGAAAGCAACCAGTATCTTTGGTGCTTCACAAGAACAAAAAAATAATGGTTTGATCAAGAAGCACTAAGAACCAAGGAATAGAAACAAACCTTTTAATTGACACACTTCTATAGGGTCAGTTTTCCTCCTACCTTTCTTCATGATATATCTAACTGGTCTTAGCCTCTGGTCAAAACGTTTTAAAACAATTTATATACAATGAGTTTTCTATGACTATTTCCTTCTATCCATTCTCAATACAGAGTGGGTGGCGGGGGGAGAGAGAATTGTTAATCATCTTCCTTTTCATATCTGCATGTCAGAGGCTTGGGCACCACGTGTGAACAAATCCTTTCTTTTCTAAGCTAAACAAGAACAGTTGATTTCCCCGTCTGATCCATTTCTCAGTAATTGGGGCTGTTTATCCTTTTCCTTTGGGAGTGCTCCAAACCTCCCTCTTCTTTGAATGCCAGGCTTCAGACTATCTCCATTATTCTAACAAGAGCCTCAATTCCAAATATAGAGCTTGGAGGGATATTTCAATTTTACTCCTGTATATATCTCATTACAATGTGAGCTCTATATATACACACACATACATGTATATGAAAAAATAGAGAGTTCGTTTATGATTTATCTTCAGATAATTTTATTAAGCATTTGTGGGTATAATTTTATTATGCTGGGGCAAAATATAACAAATTAAATGGACAAATGTCCTCCTTTCTCAGAAGCAAAAGAAATAAGATGGTACCATTTGAGAGATCCATAAAAATTTGAGAAATCGTAAATGTTATACAAAATAAACGATAGTAGAGTAGCAAACCTCCAAATCAAAAATTTATTGATAGTCCGGAGCAGTGGCTCATGCCTGTAATCCTAGCACTTTAGAAGGCCTAAGTGAGTGGATTGCCTGAGCTCAGGAGTTCAGGACCAGCCTGAGCAAGAGCAAGACCCTGTCTCTAAAAAGTAGCCAGCCTTGGGATAGGTACCTGGGTTCCCAGCTACTTGGGAGGCTGAAGCAAGAGGATCACTAGAGCCCAAGAGTTTGAGGTTGCTGTGAACTATGATGCTACAGCACTCTACCCAGGGCAATAAAACGAGACTCTGTCTCAAAAGGAAAAAAGAAAGAAAGAAATTATTGATATTAAGTATAAAATATAATTAGATGTTTCTCTTTTACCTATAACAAATAACTTTCCCACTTTATATATGGGCAATTTATATTAATAGGAATAAATGAAGTTTGGAATGCTATCTTAAGTCATTGAAAAGTAAGAAAATTGGCGCAGTGCCTGTGGCTCAAGCAGCTAAGGTGCCAACCACATACACCTAAGGTGGCGGGTTCGAATCCAGCCCGGGCCACCAAACAGCAATAATGGCCGCAACCAAAAAAAAAAAAAAAAATAGCCAGGTGTTGTGGTGGGCACCTGTCATCCCAGCTACTTGGGAGGCTGAGGCAGGAGACTCGCTTGAGCCCAGGAGTTGGAGGTTGCTGTGAGCTGTGATGCCAGAGCACTCTACCCAGGGGGACAGCTTGAGGCTCTGTCTCAAAAAAAAAAGAAAAATAAGAAGAAAGAA